>KK500172.1:137203-174703 GCA_000688715.1 Glossina pallidipes | reverse complement strand
CGAACATTGAGATTGTTCTACATTCACGTTTTCCGAGCTTTCGTCAACGGCAGGGTTTATTGTATTGCATAACCGATCTTTTTTTTGAAGTCGTTATGAAATCATGAAATGAATTTATTCCGTCACCTCTATGGACTTTATTTGCTCTCTTCACTTTTTTTTTTTTTTTACCTTTCAATTTTCCGAATTCCTTCCTTCGTAATTTCACAATCTATCTCCGTTTGTTTAATCAAGGTTACCATATTCACATATATATGTACATATCACCCACACATTCATATACCTATATATATATATATATATATATATGTAAGAACTTAAAAAAAAGTTAAAACCTAGTTAAGGAGATTGCTTAACACTCACAATTTTCAAGAGGGAAAAAATCTTTTAAAGATCTTGCCCCTAGTCTATCCTTCCTTCGCGACTTATAGTCGCGTCTCATTTGTACGCCTCGACTAAGAAAATTAAATGGAAGACAACCAACTTTTGAGCAAAACTCAAGGAATGACATACTGACGCTAATCGATATTTACTTCATTTGATGATACCTACGAAATAAATCGCTCGCAACAGGCCGATCCGTAATCAATTATCAATTTTTACTTTGTCATATAGAAAGCATTTTAAGCGAGTTGGGAATTACTTAGGCCATGTTAAGTGAATGCAATCCATTAAAGACGTCAGCATATGTGACTTATATGTGCTCTCTCTCTCTCTCTCTTTCTCTCATCGATAAACCTGTTGAACAGCAAGTGAAACATTTCCTTCCCTATGAACACTAATTTTACTTATATCTAATCTTTAACTTTAACTATAGATTAGAAATAAGTCATCACAATTCATTGACAACAACAACAACAACAACAAGAACAACTTAAAATGATAATAACATAGAAAGCTCAAGTACCGGTAACGATGTGGTGCATACATGCAAGTAAAATTATATCCGAACATGAACAGAATGCAACCAAAGGCCGAATTTAAAGCATTGCGAAGTAAAAACTAATATGTTGAAGAATCGTAAAGAAGGGGGGGTAGGCGAGGGCAGCGTAACTTTCCAATTACGTTCATGAAATCTATTTTAAGTTTAGTTTAAGATTAGTTTTCCCGTTCGTCGAAGAAAAGGAGAGACAGAGAGAGAGAGAGAGAGAGTAAGAGAGTGAGAGAGAGAGAGAGAGAAAGAGAGAGAGAACACACGCAGGGAGAGTTTGTGAGTGCGTAAAAGTGCAGTCAGAAGGGCTGTTTTTTGCCCAATCTTGCATGCATGTGCGTGTGCGAGAACGAGCGATTGCTCGCGTGTACATTAACTCGGGCAAGCATGTATGTGTTTAAATCTAAGCTGTGGCTTAGTCATTAGTTCTGGCTAAATAGGACAAGAGAAGGTAAAAACTTTTTCACTGTTTTTCACATATAAATAAACTGTTTTGTGCTTTTCAAGCAATCTAATGAAAAGTGGAAAGAAGGTACGGATAGACTGACTTACGTTGCAATACGCTTGCACATCTTCACAGTATATAGATGTGTGATGGTTTCAAGCAATATATATATAGAGTCTTTCAATAGCAAGGCCTGTCACTTCCGAGCCATGATTGCATGTGCGGCGCGGAAAAAAATAATAGCACATACACACTCATTCTGACCATCAATTTTAGATCGAGAAAAAGTCAATCAATATCGTTCGGTAACGCATTCACATTAATCCGCGAAACAAGAGCTAACAAGAGTTTTTGGAGAAAGTATGATGCATTTATACCAAGGGTGCGAAAAGACCGCAACAAATTGCATTTCATTGCGGTCGGAGAGATTGTTCGACTAGTTCTCTTCGGTCGCGATAGCCTGCCGTTTCTATATATCTAAAAAAACAAAAAAAAAAAAAAAAGAGCTCTTAGAGCTCTTTGGTTACCGTATTGCCAATGCAACCGTGGAGAGGCCCTACTTATGTCCATAGAAGATGCCTGTGCTCTCTGTTAGCTTGGTTTTATATCAATCTTTTTTAATTCCGGTCTCCTTCTTATCTCAAGAAAAATAAATTTTTGTACTTTTATTTTGCTTCCAACGATTTTATAAGCTTTTCTTTTCTATCATGCTTACACACGCACACACACACACACACACACACGCACACATTTATGAACTTGGTCGCACATATAAAGTCAAGAAAGAAAGAAAGAAAAAAAAAGAAAAGCAGTTATAATCTGTAAGCGAGTGGTGTAGTTGTGTGGTGGTAGTGTTAACGGTAGTGGCGGTGGTGGTGGTGGTGGTGGTGGTGGTGGTGACAATCTCGTTGTTGATGTATCTGAGTTCTTCTTCTTCTTCTTCTACATACGCTTATAACGTCAGGTGAATTCTTTCTTTGTCTATGTTTACTGACTGACTGATAAACGCCGTTTGAGCTTTTGTTATTTTAGTTGTTGTTATTGTATGTGCATATATATATATATTGTTTAGATATCATAACAATTTTCGATGATAACAATAATATCAAGTGAAACGTAACGATTAAATAAAACCAAACGCTTAGTACCATACCATCGAAATAATCATAGATTCTTTAAAAAGCCTCCTGTGCTTCGAAAGCCTTAATAATTAATTTTGCAATTAATTGGGGGCGGAGCGCTTATACCGCAGGCGATCTTAACTAATTAAACATTTTGTAAGTAATACGTGAAATAGTTTCCCAAGTATTTTGAATAGATTTTCTCAGGATTCAAAATTTGAATAGAAACCATGTCTCGTTTTTTAAAGGACTATGTGCGCATTTGACAAAACCAAACCAAACGATAATTAAGATAAGCTTTAAACTATTCGATGGTTGGTTATTGTTGTCCGCAATGTCAGTACATTTGAGCGATTATTTGTGCTTCATTTTTGGACGATTTCTTCCATTTCCTAAACAAAGTTCTAATTAAGTCTATTACGCGACAAAGTTTAAAGAGTAAACCCTTGTTTACTTTAATTATAGCTTTTGTATTGAAATAAAAAAAAAAAAAAAAAAAAAAAGAAGTAAGTAAAGCTCTTAAATAGTAATGCGGTTATAAGCTTATCGCTACAACAACAATAAATTGAAGAGTTCTTATCTACAACAACATTTATATCAAGATAGCATTAATGCTTACCTACAAGCACAAGCTTATAGCAGTTTTATATAAAACGTTCCAATAACAGTATGACAATAATAACGGTGAAGTAAACAGAAATTAAATAGACCACAACTACCACTACGCGTTTGCTATGTGAGAGTACGCGTACGGTACGCTCAGTTAAATATTAAAACGCATTCAATGAAAATCGAAACTAAAGGAAAGCGCGATTTTATCTGAACCGTCCCTCCCCTACCCCCCCACATTCTCCCACCTGGTCGCCTGGCAAATGAAGATAAGCAGGGCAAGGCAACGTAGAGCAGAACTCCAGCAAAGTAAGAGAGCATTGCTCGGATTTGGTTCAATTAAATGAGAGTTTTGGATTGATTAGACACTTACACAATGATACATGAAAAAAAAACAACAAAAAACAAAAAAACAAAAAAAAAGAAGAAGACGAACCAGAACGCACTTGAATCGTTCTTATTCGTTCGTGTATAAGTAGCACACGCTGTAAACCTTACACACATCTTACCCGTACACTCGTACAGAGTTTAGTACAAATTTCGGCTTTGTCACGCAACAAATTTTTGAATCATAATAACAATATAATCAAAGGGTTCTGTGTCATTCAAATACAAATCTCATAAAAAGAAAAAATCCGTTTTCATTATTCGAAAGAGGGGAAAAGAAAAGAAATTTAATTCAGGTTTCATGTTTCGTTTCTTTCGCTTCTCGCAGAATTTCAAAACGTCTTACCCGAAACGAATGAAGATGGAAAAGACTCCCCGTTATACACAACGGGAGCGTAATATGGTGTTAGGTTATGCTGCTCAATACAAGGACATCATTGAGAATAAACGTACTGATGCCGAATCAAATCGTAAAAAAGACGAGGTATGGCGCCAAATAGCCAAAGAATTTAACGCTCGTGTCTACCATCAGAGATCATCTAAGCAATTGCGTCAACTTTATAAAAATATGAAATTATTATTGAAAAAGGATTTATGCGGTGAGGGCAAAGGCAACCGTACCTTTATGGATCTACTGAATACGATATCACAGCAAGAGTCAGTCGCTCAATACATATCAGAACAAATGTCACCGAATGGCTACAGTAGTGGCGGCAATGGCGGCGGTATTGCCGGCAGTGGGGGAATCGGTCGCCAGCAGAAATATGAAGACGATTACGACGATTCAAAGGTAAGTTTATTCAAAGATTATTAGTTTTCGATTTCAAGTCTCTCAAAATTTCAAATCTTGAAAAACAAAATTTCACTAAAAGAGAAAAGTCTGAATGTGAATTGAAAACGAACGGCAAAAGCACTGTACCTATGTAATAACTCAAAGTATTAGTATGTGTGCCTAATGCCGTCTCCACTTTTTTTTTTCACCAAGTCGCACCAATGATATTTTGATCTTGCCACCTAGCTTCGAAATTTGAAATTTTTAAAAAGTATTTGTGTGTGTGTGTGTGTGTGTGTGTGCGTGTATTTATTACAAATGAAAACATTTCTATGCATTTGTGTTTGTTCTTATCCTTCTAATCATTTCTTTATCATTTGTATGCGTATTCGAAGAAGCATGGAAGCCCGCCTAAATCGGAAAGGCGGTCGCGGTCAATCAAATTCATTATTCTTATAATGTATTTTTTTTTGTCTCTTTTTGTGACTTTTGCTGCAGCATCATCCTCTTCATTTTAATGATGCCATGGATACGGATGTCATTGTCATAAAATCGGAAGATATCAGCGATAATGAACACTCTCAGGGCGATATGGATGACGATGATGATGATTGCTTAAGCCCCAAAGATATACCGGAAGTGTGCTTAGAAGAGGAAGATGAAGAATTATTTGCTACCGATTTACGACAACAAAATCAATCTTCGTCACACCAAGAGCAGGAACAAAAATCGCATCGTAAACGTTCGCTCTCGCAGAATAATTTACAGCAGCAACAACAACAACAGCAGCAACAGCAATTGCAACAACCCGAGGTGACCATACAAAACATAGGAGGCATTCGTGTAGGGAGTATCGGCAGTATGGCGAATATGAAAGCGCTGCAAAACGGTGTTGGCAATAGTAGCGGGGGAAGTTCGACTGCTAACAACTCGGCAACTTCAGCGGCTTTAAGTTTAATACAGCCATCAAATAGTACGCAACAACAGACAAGTGCCCTAAATTTGCGACAATCCGCCTCAGAACAACAGTTACAATTGTTAAATGGATTGGGTTTAAGTGCAGTACATCCGCCCACGTCATTACCAGCAGTCCCCTCGAGATCACCCTCCTCACAGTCTGCTTTAGAGAATAACTCGCGTTTGCCATCCTTACAGCGAACAAGTGGTGGATCTCTGGCGCAAAATAATAATTCTAATACTCCGCAGTCAGCATTACATTCAAATTTAAATAGTGCTGCCCAACAATTGCTGCTAAATATTAACGGCGTTACGGGCGGACATTATAATACAAACTCTAATCGCCATCATCATAATCATCACCATCATCAACACGGCCCACCAACGCAACACCACACTTCTACGCCTGCACCTTCATCCCATAAAGTTTCCCAAAATGATTATTTTATGCTGGGCATTGAAGAGCGTAAGCTTAAAATTGAATTGTTAAACGCGCAAATTGAATATTGGCGAAAATTAACTAAGAAATTGGACGAGAATGCGGGTCTGACACCGAATCCTTCGTGTATGTGTCATTTTCCTGGCAAACTAAATGGCTTACAAACGCCTGCTTCAACTAGCTAGGAGGAGGCTTTAGGCGCTAATAACGCTTTAGAACGGGAAGTTGATGAAGAATTTGAAATAATACCGGTCGATGAGCCAATTGAAGATGAAGATTCGAGAGATCAACATCTAAATGTGTCAGTTGATGAGCAGCAAACGGAAATGGAGTTAATAGGAAATCGTAATACAATAGAATGGCATGAAATTTCCGAAAGCGAAGAAGAGGACAAAAAAATATAAAAAGTATTTTATAGTAAAGCCGCCAAAAAAGATAAATAGAAATAGATATGAGGTTAGAATTAAAAATACGCAAAACCGAAAAGTTTATGTTTATGTGTCTGTAATATGGAGCCTTTCTCTAGTTTTTAATTTACAATTTTATAAAATATTGAATTGCTGGGTTTATCCACTTTTTTTTATTTTTTCTTATTTTATTTTTTAATGTGAATTGCATCCAGTGTGTCATAATATTGTTGTAAACGTACAAAACGTGGTTCCTAATCTAGTCTTTGAGTTGTATTCGTTTTTTATTTTTTTTATTTTATCAATAATTAATGTAACGCATAAAATCAATGTATTTAAATTAAATCAATATTTACCAAGCAGTTCATTAAAATACAAGTTTGCTATAACATTTTCGCTTATTATTTCTAATGTTTACGTATTTTATTGAATTTTTTTCGTTTTTTTTTTTTTTTTTTTTTTTTTTTAGGTGAAGGTGATAATTTGTTTTAAACCTTGACTTTTTATATAAAAATTTTGAATATTATAATTGATTATCTAGTCTTTGTATATAAATTTTATAAAATGAAATTTTTACCAACTCGTAAAAAAAAAAAAAAATGAGTAATAAAAGAGAAGAACTCTTATAAATAACTTTGTTTTTTCTATTTTTAATTACTTTTACTATCAAATCTTTTCTTGATCAATTACATTTTTGTCGTTTTTCTTAATTCAAACAGAAAAAAAAAAAAAAAAACGAACGATTTAGACCCTTAACAGCTCTGTTTTAAAAGAGCATTTCGTTATTTACTCATAATAAATAGCGGCGTTGTTGAGCTCTAAAATAGTAGTTCATTTACGTACATTTGTTGTACAACTGTGGCAATCTGTGACTAACTAATGCGACAACAGACTAAAGTAGAGAAAGAAAATTTTTCGGTGTGTTCTGTGTGTTTTTTTTTATATTAAAATTAATTAAATTATTCGATGAAATATCTGGAAGCTAAAAAATTGATCGCCAGTTGCTGAAAATATAAATTGTATCAAATTTATTAAATGCTCGCAAAAGAGACAATGTTTTCTTGATTTAAATAAGAAGAAAGTAAAATCTTTCAATTCAGACAAAGTAGTCTATGTCTACGTCGCTGTTGTTTTAGTTAAATGCCGGCGTTAACGTCTACGTTCAACGTATTGGTCGGTCAGTCGGTCGGTAAACGTTTGTACATTTTAGTTGCAAAAACGGTCAATAAGGCGCCTTAAGTGTAAAACAATAGAAAGAAAAAAAGTGGATTTGATTAATTATAATATAAAAGATTTTTAAAAATTAAGAACTTAGACTCAAATCTTTAAGTGTGGTGAGTGTGAATATATACAAATATTTGCACTTGGGTGTGCGTGTTTGCGTATGTGTACAAGTTTGGCTAAGCAAAACATTTTATGAAAAAAAAAAACAGCTACAGGAAAACTAATTTTTTTTTTCTTTTGCTTGAATGGGTCGTGTCCCATCCGGTATAATATTTTTCTTTCCTGTGTATGCTTACGTGTGTATGAGTTTAGTAAATTGTTTCTTTTGTATTTTGCTTTGAAGTGACTGTGCATGTTTGGGATTTTGTATTATGTTTTCTTTTGCTTTCTTTAGTATAGCGCATACTCAGTGTTTAGAATTTTTTGTTTTAAAAGCCTACTGAGCAAATACAACAATAGTAGAATTTTTCGTGATCTGATTAGTCTTTTGGTGACAAGAGATTATTACAGAATTTTCGCTGATGTCTTACCATGACAAACTCATATAAGAATTTTTTTTTTCTTTTTCATGCCTCCATGCCGCTCATCGAAATCTATAAAAATTTCGTGGTCGTAGTTTGTAGCGCGTGAGATTTAAAATCTGTCTAGTCTCGTTTTGCACTCCTGAGAAGCGTTAAATTTGAAATCAAAATAGATTCTCGTTCAGTTTCCATAAGCCAAGTTTAAAAATGGATGTGTGTAGATCACGAGCACGCTCATAACAATTCAAAAGCCAAAGCAACGTCTGGAAAATATTGAAAAATTCAATATGGTTTGATCAGTAGCCTAATACAATGATTTGAAGTTTGCTAAATCAAGGCAAATGCTTGTAAGGTAATGGGTCCAACCGATTTATGTAGGTCCATAAGTGGCTTCAATAACAAAAATCTACGCTCCCAACAATCATCGCAATAGGTATTAAAAATTCGTTCTAAAACGAATATGATTTCTTTTGTGTGTTTGTCTTATGAACATGGCCGTGCGTGAAAATATGTATGACTGCGTTTGTCTACTTGAAGCGCACTTTTTCGCATTGCAACTCTTACAGTATTTGCCATGAGTTTTCAAAAATTCACATGGTTTCTTCGTATTCTGTCTGTCTAGCCATTTTTTTTTGCCGTAAGTCTGGGACCGACTTGCATCATAATATCGCCAGATGTTATATAAGCACATCTACGTTTGAGATGTGTCAGACGGTTTTAAAAGCATTCGAGAATATTTTAATTTTTCAGTTCTAATATTTTCATTTCGCGGGTTGTATTATATATACACAAGCAATATATATATATACACTGGTGAACAGAAAAATAGATGTATGTTGTGTTATGTTTGTGAGGGGGGGGCGACGGGGTATTCTTCTCCATTTTCCTCCTATTAAGTATTATATATACCATCTAGAGTAAAGTTAAGCATAAACAAAAACTGACAAGAGGTTCAGATCAAAAATATTAGATGTTTCCAGGTGAGCAGTAAAATGGTTGTATACATAGAAAATCACAAAAATAAAGCAAAATATTGTATTCAAAAGTAATTATTTTTATAAAAATCAATTCAAATAATCAATAGGTGGTGCAACGACTATAGCTTTTAAGGACAGCCTCGATTGTTATAGGCATGGATGCAATTAATTATCGCAGGTCTCTCTCGGGATATTATGCCATATTTTTTGAATATTTTTCCACAATTCTTTTTTATTGCTACAGGAAACATGACGCTTTACTCCTCCCCAAACATTATCAAGAACATTAAGGCCAAGAGACGGACCTGGCCTTGCAACCACATCTAAGATATGACCCAGGAGCCGCGCTTTCACCAAATTGACTGAATGTTTCAGACCGTTATCTTGCTGAAATTTCCATATCATTGGCTTATTTTCTTTGGTATCCGGTAACACTACAGTTTCCCACAAGTTTTTATGTACAAATCTATTCATAGTGTTTTTTGAAATGTATCAGGCCGACACAGTCTTAAGAAAAGCAGCTCCATATCGTAAGATTTCTTCCACCATGTTTCTTCTTCTTTTAACAAATCTAATGTGGAATTTTTTGTCTTTTGCAAAATACTTTACTTTTTACAACTTGTAACGAGGACGCACCTATTTGATTGTTTGTCAGCTGAAAAACCTACTAAAGCAACATAAAAGCCCTCAATTTTTTTAGTGTACGAACTAGTTCACGTAGCATTCCGGGAATTAATTATAAAAATTCTTGCCACATGTAAAAACGCTATGTAGGCTTTGTGGAGGCTAACTTTCACAATTTCTACGGCATAGAACAGAAAAATACACCCCGCATCTATTTTTCTGTCCACCAGTGTATGTACATCGGAAAATTCGTTTTCATTTTTTTTGTCTATCTATCTAATAAGAAATTTGTTTTCATTCCTTTTTTTCATATTTTTTTTATATTACCTTTGCAGTCTCATTCACATCTCACCATAACTTTCATCAGCGTGTTTGGAATGATAGACCGTTGAGTTCGGCATAACGCCCACTTAAAAACATTTAGTAACGCATGCGACATCATTATGCGTTTTGCCATTTTTTAAATCGTTTTAATCTTGTGCCATTAATGCTAAAATCATTAGAGAAGCAAGCAGCAGCAGCATTACAACCGTCTGCTTTTCATCGTCAGCAACAATAAAATATTACTATAACTGCCAATAGTGAGTGTGTCATCAGCAGCAATTAATATAACTTCGTAGTAGTCATTAAAGAAAAAAGAAAAAGCAACTTCAAAACGATTCATCCATCATAGATAAAAGAAAGTAAAAGGTGACACGAAAAGTACATCAAATAAATAAACAAAACAAACAAGGAGCAACGCACACACAGAAACTAATATATTAAATATATTATAATCACATATAGAGTCAAAACGTAAAGTTACTTCGGCATATGTGTAACTAACTTTTGACGGGTCTGCTTTCTGCTGCTGAAGCTTTAAATTTAAACATTAAAATTAAATATATAAAAATTTAATTATTGTCTGCCCGCGTCTTTATTATATATTGTACATACATATGTGTGATTTGTTGTTTTGTAGAAAAAAATCAAAATAACGTAACGTAAATATTTTCGTAAAGTTTTCCATTCTTCTCCTCTCTTGTAGTCAGTCTATCAGTATTTTTTTAATTTATTGTAATAATTATAAATATCTATACATAAGAGTTTTGCTGTTGTGTGTGCAGTTGGTTCTGAGTGTGTGTGCCTGTGCGTGTGAGTGCGCGTATTTTTTTGTTGTTTTTTTTTTTTTTTTAAGAATAAAGTACAAAAGAAAATTATTCAAAATTTTACCCAATATTTTACCGTTACCACCAAAAATGGCAGATTTAATGCGTCTGGGCACACACACGCACACACACAACGTGGATGTTGTCATACAAAAAGATAAACTTGGTTCACCGAACGGTTCAGATGATGGCAATTTAGCTGCTCTTGGTGTTGGTGTTGGTGTCGGCGGTATGACTAATTTTGGCGGTATGATGGCAACTGGTGGCTTTGATTTAAACGATTTAGCACAAGAATTGGATCAAGACGAATTCGATGGCCTTAACATGATAAATGGTGAGTAGAATGAAAGCGTAAAAATTTCATCTCAATTTCATTCGTATCTTAAAATAAAAAAAATAAAAAAGAAAAGTCATAAAAAAATGAAAAACTTTCATAGAAATTATTTTAAGCAAACAATTTTTTTTAATCAAGCTTGTAATATTTAATACAAATCTCTTTAATGTGACGATAGATTCGCTTTTTTAAAAGAACTTTTCCAAAATTACTTTGAAAATTTTTATTAATACTTGAAGATTTTTTTAAATCTTGTAATAATATATAAAAAATGTTTATAATTAAGTTCATTTTCTAGATATTGAAAGAAGTGCTAACATTATTAATTATATAGGAAAAATGATAAAAATTGAGATTTTTAATAATGAAAGATTATCGTGTAACGAAAGTGAAGGAAAATGTATTAAAGAAACTTTGCGAAACAATTCATTGACATCCTTCATGGAATGCAAGAAAGAAGTTATTTCGGTTTTTTCCATTTCTTTTTTTTTTTTTTTTTCTAATGATGTTTCATTCGCATTTTGTGCATTATACCCGTTTAACGGCGGTGACGGCGGTGACGGCAACGGCAACGGCATTAAACTCTTAAGTGCTGCATTTGCATGCATGAAAAAATAGAACATAGCCAAGGAAGCAAGCAAGCCAGTCGAGCAAACTTATTCAACAACATAGACATGTATTTAAATATTCGCATAGAAATTATCATTGTACTCATCGTACATTTAAAATGTTTAGAAAAAAGAAAAAGAAAGCAGTTATATCAGGTGCATCAGGTACATCAGCTAAATTACTTCTAATTATCATAGAATGGAATTGTGTTCAGACACATATTCCCTGGGATAGAAGACGATGGTTATTTTGCTGCGAAATAAATAAAGAAAAACAAGTGAAAACGTTAAATAGTTGAACTAGGCCGACTATTATTGTACCCTGCACTATATTGTCTAACGTAATTCTTATTTTTGCCATAGAACACAAAAATCATACCAGGTTTGTATATGAACTCCTCTACTATTATGGAAATGTATATTAGAAATTAAACCTCATTGCAAAGAAAGTCTTAATTTCCGTAAGAATGGTTGTGCCCAAGAGGTTCAAAAATTATTCAAAGCGCACCATAGTTCATTGTTATATCAAAGTACTATTGCGGATCAATTTTCATTATAAAATAATTCCCTAAAAACAAAAAATTTTCATTAAATTTCTTTTATAGGGTAAGATCCAAATAAAGACGTATATCGTCCAAATTTTGTAGAATTCATTTTTATATCAAATTATTATTATGAATCAACTTTCATCATAACATATTAAAACTCAACCCTTTCTATCGTAAAAAATTAAAAATTTTCGTTAAAATTCTTATATAGGGTAGAATCCAAAAAATAGCCCGAAATAGTCTAAATATGGTTCAGTTAATTTTTTTATCTTAAATTATTATTATGATCTGATTTTCTTTATGCGAAGCATTGAAAATTAAACCTTTTTGTCGTACGAACTTCAGGTTTCGTTATATGAGGGGGAATTCAAAAAATTTCTTCAGCCGGTCCAAAGTGTTCGTACCGATCTCGAATGCCGAAATACTGTTACTGTTACTGTTAGTTACTTTTGTCGAGAACCTTTGAACAGTGCAATTTTTTCCGCATAACGACTTTTCAAAATAGAGCGTTGGATGGGAAGTGGGGGTCGAAAAAGTGGACCGATTCAAAGCATTTTCCATAACGATTGTTGTTGGGCGAAAACAGGTCAGTGTACGAAATTTCATCGTAATATCTCCAAAACAGACATCAGACGAACAGAGGGGCTTAGATCGATTCAGAAAATGACTCTGATCTGTATAATAAAAGTTGGGCCTTTCTTAAGAGCTTCTGTTTGTTACACATGTCCGCACAAACATGATGTATGCTGTACCGCAAGTAATATAGGGTGCAATGAAAAGAGTAAAGCACTTGAGTAAAGAAAATTTAATTTCAAGATTTGTAGATAAATCTGTGGCATGAACGGCTTTATAAAATTAAGAAAAACGTTGATGTTCTTTAAATTAATTTACACAACATTTTGAAAGAAATGTACGTAACCCATCGCATTTTACGATACGTTTTCAATAACCGAAGATACGAGAGAATATCATTTTTTTTTGATCCTAATCCTTCATTGCTCCTAAATTTTGCAAACCTAATTTTCATTCATAAGCTCATCTATATTATATATCGCACGTTAGCGCAAAAATTCAGTTTGTGACATCCAGATGTAGATCGAATTTAATACTTCCAGCTCATAAGTATCATTAAGATTACTCTTCATTAACGCCGCTGGTGTATGGAATTCGTTACCATTCAATATCAAGGTAATTGTCATCCCGTATAGGTTAGGTTGTCCTTATTGTCCGTCTGTAAGTTAATTGTGCTGCAAGAGACCCGCTGTTCGTCTCGATTCAATTCTATTGTAGCTGGTAACTTCACTGTGTGATGACAAACGGTCGGACCTCAAGAGCGTTCAATGCTTAATGTCTATTTTTATGTATTAGTTGATGAGCTTTCCATAGATTGCACTTTTTTTTGTACCCATAACCGAAGGACGAGCGGTTTATTCATTTTGTCAAAACGTTTCCAACGCCCAGACGGAAGCATCAGAGACCCCATTTAATATATATATTCTTGATTAGCATTAAACTCTAAATCGATTTAAGCATGTCCATTTGACCTTCTGTCCATCTGTGTAATGTAATGTAAACATTCTCCTGGCCGCAAAAATGAAGCTATCGACTTCAAACTGTGCAAAAACTTTGGAAATTCTTGCACGCAAATTGATATTGAAAATGGCCAAAATTGGTTGAAGGACACACTCACAGCACCACGTAAACTAAGAACACCTCTGTTTTTCAAAGCGAATGAAAAATTGCCCATCATTTTTGCTCACTTCTCGTAAACTGTAACAATAAATGCACAAAAATTTGAACGTATGGGCAATGTTGTAGCATTTCCGTTCAAAAAGTGAAAAAAATTGACCATGCCTACCCAATATTATAGCATATCAAAATTGAATTATTTTTTCAATACTTTTATAAAACGCAGAAGCAAACTTCAAAAACCCCATAAAATATACAAATTCTTGGCCAGCTTCAAATCTTCACTGCATCTAAATATCTCCGCCTGTTTGTTTGTCGATCTGTCCATTTGCGTGTTGTAGTAGTATTTGTGATAAACATTTTCTCGTTAGCGAAAATGAAGATATCGCCTAAAACTTTGCAAAAGAATTTAAAATTGACCTAACTTTTCAAAGGACACGCCTACAACGCCCACATGCCTCCACGACGAAAACTCTTATTTTGAAAATAGAAGAACTCAACTGCGTCCACTCATTCCATTTTATAGAGCATGAGAATTTTGTTCTTTTACTTCTTTTGTCTATTTTTTTGAGGTAAACGGCGATAGGTATAAAAGATTCGGTCCCGATCGAACGTAATTTTCCTAATTGTTTAAGTGTTTCTTCGCATACAATTGTGTTTTTGGTCCGAAGTGATCAATTTTTAATGTACGTAAAGGCATAACTCCTACCGTTTGGGCACGAAGTCACTAGACTGTTGCCAGTACCTACGTACGTACCTAATTGGTTATATTTAAAAAAAAAAAAATATATATATGTGTTTTTAGATAACTTTGAACAAATTTTGTCGCTAAAATCACAATCAAATATTTTTTTTAGCTTATATTGTGGTTGTAATTGAAGGCGAACAGATTACTTCTCAACCATATCTCGAGGCAATTAGATGTGTAAGGACTTTACAAAGCCTTTGCGGCACAAGGATTAGCACATTTTACTTTCCGGTGGTGGAAATACAAATACCGTTTACAGATGGATAAAACAAAAATTTTCTTTCTGTGATATGGGAAGGAACGCTTTAGAGAAACTACGCTCGAAGTGCTATTGTTTGGTGTGCATAGTATGTTTCATTTATGGCAACGGGTTACAGTACTCGTTTTCTAAGCACATGCACGCTTGCCTTCATACGAATGAATCAATGAATGATTGAATGACTGAATGACTGAATGATTAAATGAATGAACTGCTGCCTACAATGGGCTTCTGACAATTCTAAGTGTTAAAGGGATTGTGTTGTTCTCATACGCTTTTTACTTAATTTAGAGATTCGACTTCCTTCTTATTCTTCTCGACAACATATAATGTGTTTGTAAGAAAGTTTTACGGTGATTTGTGATTTTGATGATAGATCGCTTATTATGAATTTTAATTAACTTAATTCTTCCTTCTATAATACTTATATCTACATATGTACGTAAACGTTGCGTGTATATAAATTAATTTCGTCGGTCGGTATGTAACACCGAAACGTATTAAACGGAAAACGAAGTACACACGATATGAAATTTTTAAACTTATGAAAATATTATAAATGTATATGAATATCGATATCGATAACTATAACTATTATATAATCATCGTATGCGTAGTTTTTCATCTCCTCGTATATGATGAAAAGCATTTTCATTAGAATTGCATGGCAACAATTTGGACTCAGGTATGGAAGACTTTGACACCGGCTTCAATATTCAGTCGAGTCTTTACATTAAGACCATTATCTTATCCATTTTTGCAAAAATTTTTGTTTTAGTTAAGAATGGTAAGCGCGTTGCGTGCCACATAATAAACTGAAAATAGTTTACTCCCACGCCATGCTCCCACGCATCTGCCTATTAGAAAGTATTTCAAATTCTACGAATATTGTTTAGGAAAATAAAATTTGCTCAGCTTGTCATCACTGGAACTTGAATTTATTTTCTCATTCCGCTGATAGTATGCAAAATGTGCAGCATATATATATAAATATATGATTATATATATATATTTATATATATATATATATATAGATATATAGATATATAGAACACATTTTTTGCAATCAATCTATACATCTAGGTGATTGGGAACGAACTGCTCAAAAGCATTTCTTCAATTATTAGGTCGAGTCATAAGTAAGTTCCGATGCAGTTAGGTAGAATCTGTTGTTCGTATTTACCTATTATAAGTCATCGAAGGAAACGAGTTTTTGTTTTCACTATATAGGTGAGGAATCAGTTAGTCTTCTGTCAACTGTCACCTGGAGAAATTTGGGGTCAAGTCAACAAGTTAAAAGTATGGATATCTCACAATCTTAGTGAACGGAATAAAGAGGACTTCATGTCTATTGGCAGAAGTCACCTCTCACGGGTATAAATCGTGGCTTTTTTAGACAGGATTATGAAAACTGGATTATCTATAACAATATCGTCCGCAAAAGACATTGGCTTCATAAGGATCAAACATTCCTACCAGATCCGCAAGCAAACATTTATGGCAAAAAGATTTTACTGTGTGCATGATGGAATTGTCGAGCCAGAATTCATTACAAGCTCTTGAAATCAAATTTGACGATTACTGTGGGTAGATACGTCCAGCAGCAGCGACGAGTGCAAGAGAAACTCCATGAAAAGCGTCCTGCTCTCATCAATCGCAAAAACGTCATTCTTTTACACGGTAATGCGCGAGCACATACAGCAAGAAGGGTGATTTAAGAAACAAATTTTTCAAGTTTGGATGATCTTACGCACCTTACTTTTCGGACCTTGTGTCCTACCGACTACCTACCGTCTGTCCTATTCCTTACAAAACCTTTTGAATGGAAATACCTTCTCAACATCGGAAGAGCAAGTCAGCCAGGCTATCGAAAATTTCTTCCAGTCGAGACCAAGCACATTTTATGAGGAAGGGATTGATAAACTGCCAGGAAGATGAGAGGAGGTCATACATAATAAATGAATATAATCTCGTTATTGAATGAAAGCAACGGAAGTTAGAAGCTTAGGACTCGATCTTATATTATCGAAAGGTCTAAAAAATGATTAAAACATTTCGATATGTTTAATAGATTTCCATCCATGACTTCAGATCTATATCAAGTATCGATTATTTTGTATTATTGAGAGTTGCATTGCAGTTTGAGATGAAGATTAGTCGCATTGATTGACAGAAATGTTTACATTTAATGAGAAGATTTATTATAATATTTATGCATAAAGTTGATGAACGTTTCGTTCTTTGCTTGTTTTTCTTTTCTTTTCTTTTCTTTTCTTTTCTTTTCTTTTCATTATTTATTTATTAATATTCATTGTATGCATTGATAAGAACTTCTTCTTTTTAAGTTATCCGTTATTATCAGTAGAGCAGTAGAGTTTTCTTGTTCGTCTGAAACTTTCAATTATCATAATCATTACAACAATATTATCTTAGGTAGTTCGGAAATTTCTTGCGGTTTTTCTCGACACCAGATTAAAACAACATTCTTCACATAACTAGACAGATAGATAATTGCGGTTAAACCTAGAGGGCAGGCTTATCTTTATTTTGCAAAAAAAAAATTTCAAAATGATCGGATGAGCAAATCGGACGAGAGCGATACGTGTAAGTAGCACGCGCTAGATCAAAGCGAGCACATAAGATATATTTGACTTTGTTATTTTGGGAAAAGGTTAAAAGAGCTGAAGAGAGAAGTACATAGAGAAATATGTGTTGGGCATGGAATTAATGTTGTCCTAGAACGCAAACTGCCCCAAAATTGTTTTGCGAAATTTCGTCCTGGATGCTTTTCACTGAAAGCTTTATTGCATTGATGAGGAGCAGATTTTAGCAAAAACTTATCTCATCGAAAACAACAAATTTATCTTTTTATACACGCAATTCTCTCTTTACACGATGTTTTTTACACGAATTTCATTTAATACGAGTTCAAAAGAAAAAAACTTTCTTTTTTACACGAATTATTTTGTTTTAACACGATTTTATATTTATGAATTTCAGATATAATTTCCTTTTTCCAAAGTAGAAGTTATTTTTTATAAAATATTTAATGAATTAAAATGTGTAAGCATGAAATAAATTAAGTGAACTACAACAAGAACTTTTAAATATTGTTTACACCTAATTCTCTTTTTACACGAATCGTTTTTACACGTATTTTTTGGGAACGTATCTATCGTGTAAAAAGAGAATTAGGTGTATATATAAAAAAAAAATGTGATTTCATTATTTCATAGCGCAAGCAATTTCCGGACTACCTAATAATTAATAATGCGGTTTAGAGTGAAACGAGAATTGACCAGAGTTTTTATTTGTGTGTCTATGTATGCTATGGTGAAATGTATTAATCATAATCATTTCGAAAATGCAGACAATTTGTAATTACTGCCGGATATTTTGCTTCTTATGCGAAATCTCTGCTAAGTCTAATAAAATTGCTTGAGAAGAATTTGCATAAGAATATAGTAAAATATTTTAAGCACATCTCTATATATCATCGCAAATCTGAAGTTCTACTGATCTCATAGTTTCACTTGTAATAACTAGCGACTCGGGTATTTTGCATTTTTGTTATGTACAAAAATGTAACTCTGTTCCCGAAGAATTTTATCAATTTCATGCTTCGAGTTTGGAAAACGTTTACTTTTTGGATGGACGGACGAGGGAAATTTCGAGAAATAACATTACTACTTACTTATGTGTGTTTGTTATATGAAGATATGAAAAGTTTAATAACATTTCATTTAACGTGACTTTGTTTCTTAATAATAATCAATCAGGTTTCCTTTTATTATGATTCTCTTTTTCTTTTTGGAAAAAAGTCGTGATTTTTATTTATTAAGAAATGAAGCTTTGCGTTTTTATTTAATTATAGATGCAAGTTTTTGTTTTGTATTTTAATTCAATTGCTATGTCCTCCATGTTATCACTCAAGTTTTCTCTTCTTCATTTTATCTCTTCCCAACCTTCCAGGCATTTTTCTTCCACTTTTGAAGTCATTGGTTTTGTTCTCATAACAATTATTTATATATTGTTTTATCTAATATGATTCTATATAAACGATTTTTGATTCTTTTTGTGTCTGTTATAAATAGATCAGTCCGGGATAAAGATTTTCCCAAAAGATATCTCTGTATATTTGACTATAAATTATTTTTATGCATTAAATAAATGGCAAAGAATTCGAAAAATCCAAAGAAAAGGCGCAAAGCCGATTTATATATATATATATATATATATATATATATACATATAGGTTACATATAGACATAGGTTAAGTCATAAATAAATTCCATTTACTTCCAATTAACTAACTTTTCCATTGATTGCGATATATTTTAGTTTATTCATTGACCTGGCGTCTTCTCCAATAGTGCCTTTAAAACATTCTTTGTCAACCAACTACTAAACGCGTACGATCGTTTTTTACATCTTCACCGTATGCACTGCCTTTTTTTTTCAGCTAACGCCCGTTTAAATTTCCAAAACATCACATGACGAATATGCAGTTTTTTTACTTTAGTAAACTAACTGAACCCTTATGTGCTATGTAGTGCAAGTAAAAACTTGTTTATGAAGAGGTGGATCCGAACATTCATTATCTACGTACTTGTCTTAGGGCTTATTTATGGCTCGACTTATAGCATAAACTTGTTTCAAATAATATAAATAAATCAATAATTAAGTGAGTAAAAGTTTAAATATTTTTGCAAAATAAATTTTATTAAAACTTCCCTTTGAAAAGGATGCAAAAAAAAAAAAAGTATATATAGATATAGAGAAGAAATAATATTCGACTTAAATCGAGTCTTTTAATGTCGGTTTTCATTTCTTAACTTCGTTTCGAAATCAAAAACTGCGCATGTATTTTCAAATTTCTTGCCCATAATGTGTTCTCTGTGTTGTTGTATTGCTTCCGTTCTAACACATGGATCTAATAATATTTCTTGAAATGCATTGAAATCGATAGAGTAACGTCTAGGAATTTCTAAAACGTGATTTGAATGGAGTGAAGGACCATCGGTGATGAGTTAATTCATTTAAATCGTTCCATTCGTATGTTTCACGACAAACTTAATATACTTTTCACGTTATAAATAAAAAAAATAATAGAGAAAAATAATATGTTATTAATTTTTTCATATATATATATATTCCCTTATTCGATATTATATACAATCCCCCTCCCACCATGTAACCACTATTTCAGGCCTTTCTTTTTGCGATCGCTCCGTTCTCTCCCGTTTCTCTTCTTTGTAACTCCTGTCGTCATTTCAAGCCGTTTCATTTCTCTCTTGCAGCTATTCTTGTTGCTATTACTTTTTCTACCCTGCACCACTTGTGGTACAGGGTATATTAAGTTAGTACGGATGTATGTAACATGCAGAAGGGCTTAATATACCGATCGATTCAGAATCGTAATCTGAATTGATTTAAGCATGTCTGTCCGCCTGTCCATGTAAATTTGTGTTCAAGCTACAGGTCGCAATTTTTCAGATATTTCGATGAAATTTCGTACACTGATCTGTTTTCGCCCAACAACAAACGCTATTGAAAATGGTTTGGATCGGTCCACTTTTTCAACCACTCCCCATACAGCGCTCTATTTTGAAAAGTCGTTATGTGGAAAAAATAGCAGTTTTTAAAAATTCTCGACAAAAGTAACTTCGGCATCCGAAATAGGTACGAAAACTTTGGACCGACTGAGGCAATTTTTTGAACCAACTCTCATATACCAAAAGCCCTAATTTTCAATGCTTCATAATGTCACATCATAATAGTAATTTAAGATCAAACAATTAACTGAACAAATCTCGGCAAATCTTTTGGATCCTACCTTAATAAGGATTTTCACGAAAATTGATCTTTTGTGGAGCAGGACAGTGTAAGTTTTAAAATGTGGTGATGAAATTGGACCCATAATATTATAGTAATTTCATGCAAAAATAGATTCTATAAAATTGGGACTATCTACGCCTATTTTTGGATCCTGCCCTAGGGTGCGTTTTGGGCCCGCTTTCCCATAAATACGCGCATGAAAAATATGCTTTTATATATAAAAATAAGAATTGTGTTATGTGAAATGTGGTGTAGGATGCGGCTAATGGTCGGCCTCGCCCGACTATAATGTTCTTATTTTTCATGTCTATGTTTTTTTATTGATAGATAATGCTTGCTATTCCTCTGCATGGATAGTGGAAGTGTGTATTGCATTTTAAATGATTTTTATTTTATTAATAATTTTTATGTGTGCAATTACTCGATCGTGCAGTAAGAGGGACACCACACCACACAACACAACACAATACAACAATAACTTAATACCTTTTTACGGTCTTTCGTTAGTATTTATGTTGCTTGTCTTTCAATTGTTAACTGAGACTGACTGGTTGTTTAGCTTTTACGGTAAAATTGCAATAATTTTTGAAGAAATTTGACGAATGACGAATAATTGAATGAAAGAAAGTGTTTTTGTAATGAACTCAAAAGGCGGAAAAAAACAACAACAATATCTTTTTAATGAGTGTTGAGCCGTGAATGTATATGTGTATTAATGATTTCTATTATTAATTGTTATGTATAATGCAGATATGTCAATGAATATGTCGATGCAATATAGTTTTCTAGCTTTGTCAGCTACTTCAACAAACACTTCCGCGTTTTATATAAAAAATCGTTTGAATTACTCTTCAAAGTCTTATCGCGCCCGTAATAAGAACGCGAATGACAATTTTGATGATAGTGATGTGAAAGATGGCGGTATGTTGGTTGTTAACTTGAATAACATTGATGCGATTATCAATTACGTGATCAAGATGCAACACGAGTGCTGCAGTGAGTAAAAGGAAATGCTTTTCCTTTTTTTTTTTTTTTTTTTTGATGCGATTATCAATTACGTGATCAAGATGCAACACGAGTGCTGCAGTGAGTAAAAGGAAATGCTTTTCCTTTTTTTTTTTTTTTTTTATAACTTACACCACTTATGAATACAGTGTATATTAAGTTTGTGTGCATATATCGAATCGATGCAGATCCGTTTTATTGAATCAATCTAAGCCTGCTTGCCTGATGTCTATATCTGTAGGTTGTAATTTTTGTGATATATGGATAAGATTTGGTAAAATTGAGTGTTTTGGCTCAACGAGGAACACCAATTAGAAATGTATTCGGAATCGGAAAGAGATTGCAATTGGGAAAATTTTATGACAAAGTTTCTACGTTCGAGTGTTTGGGCATTCGAAATTGATTGTGAGAAATTTGAATCGAATGGGACAATTTTTGAACCCCTTCCCATATAACGTCTCTTACAATTTTCAATATTTCATGATCAAAATTAGTGAAAATTAGCTGACATAAAAGTTAACTCTGTCGAATGCGGGTCACGCCCGATATAACGGTTCTCATCGAAAATAAGCCAAAAATGCCAATGTTTTGATATTTTATGACGAAAGCTTAATATGATGTAAAAATTAATCAATTAAAGAAATTTAGATCACATAGACGGACAGACAGACTCTAGTACGCAAAGTAAGACCTTACGGCGACAAATTCTAATTTGTAAATTTTTACGACAAAAACATGTAAAAAATAATTAAAAATTAATATTTATTTTAATTTATTTAATAATAAAATAATTTAAAAAAAATTAAATTAAGATCTGTAAGAGCCCAATGAATGTGAATAACAGCATTAAGCGATGTGGTATAGGTATAGGGTATTGTCATTCAACGATCGGCCTCGGACGATTATATTCGTTTTTACTTGCTTTTCTTGATTTGATTAATTGGAACGAAGCTATCGGACTATCGGAAAATACATCTCTTTTTGATTTGTTTCGTAATTGCTTTTAATGCATAGTTAAATCTTTAAAAGAAAAAAAAAAAAGTCAATAATTTATTATTTAATTTTCTCTCATTAGCGTTACTTTTTCTTTATAAAATTTCTTTTGTTTTTTATCTATTATTTAAAATTCGTCGTATGTCTTCGTCCGCAGAAAGGAAGCGAAATTTCTCGGAAAAAAAAAAGCAAAAAAAAATCTCTTAGACGCGCACTGGCTTAGGATATGCAATGGTGTCGGACTTGTCCGATTATAATATTTTTACTTGTTTTGTTTATTATATAGAATTGAATGAAATCCAATGAAAAGTCTATATGCAAACTGTGTTGAAATGATCTTAACATTCGATGATGGTGTATGCCGAGAAACAAGTATTGGGTTGATGGCATTCAAAAGCTCGCTCTCAAAATAACTAACGGGCTTCATGTTCAAAGCAAGCACAAATTAGGTCATATTGAAAAGTCTCTGCGAGTTCGCTGCTTCCTTTTGTAGTCTGCTCTTTTCAAATGATACCAAACTGTCATGTGGTTCATGTATTTCGTGCCTACACTATTTCCTGACAACCGGCGTACCGGTCTTCCGCCACCAATTGCAAAATTTCATCGACTTTTTCCGACCAGAGCGAGGTGCACTTTTGACATCGAAATTTCCGAAACGGAACGATATCAAGCAAAGCACTCCTGGGTCCTTTGTTCCCTCAACAATATTCTCAGCGTAAATTTCACAAAATTTTAAGTTCTTTGTAAAAAAGCATCCTATAGCGTATTTCTTCAGATATTTCATAAAATTGATTGACGTGAAAGCAAATAATTATTTTCGATGCTTTTACCACCTGTTAATGGTATGAAATATGAGAAGAGAGGGGGAGAATGAAGGGGGAATATGGAATACGATAGGAAAAATTTCTTGGGACGACAAAAAGTGAGAATATACGATGGACGAGAAGGATGGATTTCAAACATCTAGGATTTGGCGACATATGTAGAGTGTGTTTGGGCATTTGATAGGCAGGCAAATTTAGTACAGAATATAATTATAAATATAAGAAAAAGAAAATAATTATACCATTTTGAATAATAAACAATTGTAGTTTAGTTTATTAAACTTTCTCCTCTTCGCTCCATTATTTCGTTATTAATACAGTCATGATATCAGAAATATGCAACCAAGTGCTGTCAGCTCAACAAGCGATCAAAAAACAATGTTTTTGTATTTCGTAACGCGCTCGTAACGATAGCTCGATCACGAGAATCGTAAATCGACCCGAATTCGACAAACAGCTCTGTTCTTTATTCCATTCTTTGCTTGACTTTTCTCCACAATAAATATCGTAACGATTTTTTTTTACTTTTTCATAGCTGACTATGGTTGCCTAGTAAAGGAGATTCTTCCTTGCATCGCTATGTAAAACTTGAAAAATCTCAATCAATTTGGTTTTCCGACCAATATTTTGCAATGAAGAAAAGAACTTCCCCTGCTCGTTAAGTTTGATAAAATCTAGGTCTTAAGTGATTATTAGTTCCTTACAAAAACTTATTCAGCACATCACATCTACATTTTCCGTCACTCTCGCGACACACGTCTGATTAGGCAAATCGATCGAAATATCTTCGCCCGTTCGTCCACGATTATAAAGAATCTCAAATTATTAACTAAATCTTTTCGTGGGCGGATATATGTGTTATAGCTCGAGCGCGTGCAAGTGTATGAGTAATTATATGATACGATGAAATTTGTTAGATTTTACGGAACAGACAGTTTACTTTTAGCTACTTTTAAAATGCATTCATAAAATATAAAAATAAAAATACTTAAAAAAAAAAAAAAAAAAAAAAAAAAAACAGCGAAAAGCATCAATAGTTCGGTTCACACCAAATGTTTAAAAATATAATTTTCTCTTCTATTCATTTGAATTTGAAAAGTTTTCACATGAAATATTTCGGATGCGATAATGCCCGTCATTGTGCTACGATCAGTTATTTTTCTTATGTGTGGATCACTTAATCGACACACCATCACATAATCTTTTCAATAACATATTTTTTTTTTCTCAATGAAAATATGTTATTATTATTATTATTATTATTATTATTATTATTAATTATTATTTCAAATTATTTATAATAGTTTTAATCACCACAATAATAATTGCTTCCCTTCTCTTATTACTGCTGTTGCTTTGGTTTTACTGTAATATTCAACAACAACAACAACAACAACAACAACAATTTTTTTACTATTATCGACGAAATGCGTTATGCCAATGGCTGTACAAACGTTTTTTGCTGCTGCGTTATTTAGGCGAACGACCCGCTATTATAGCGCCGCCAGAGAGTGAGTGGTATCACGGGCGTTTGGATCGTTATTCTGCCGAATCACGGTTACGTGGTAGCGGTAAATTGGGCAGTTATTTAGGTAAGAATCGATGATATTTATAAACATTTGTGTGTGCGCATTATTGCAACGCCTTGTTTTGCTTTATTAATTTAGTGCGAGAAAGCGATCGTAAGCCCGGCTCATATGTACTCAGCTATTTGGGACGAACGGGTATTAATCATTTTCGGTAAGTTGTATAAAGATATTCTTCTTCTTCTTGTTTGTTGCAAATATTTCATTTTTAAAATTTTTTTTTTTTTTTTTTATATAGCATTACTGCCGTTTGTGGTGATTATTATATCGGAGGTCGTCAATTTATTTCACTTAGTGATTTGGTCGGTTATTATACCTCATGCAGTGATTTACTGAAACGTGAACGTCTGGTTATTCCAGTTGCGCCACCTGAACCAGTAAACGATAAAAAGCGAGTAGTGGCCATTTTGCCATATACCAAAATGCCGGACACCGATGAGCTAAGTTTTCAAAAAGGTGACATTTTCTTCGTACACAACGATATGGGTGACGGTTGGCTGTGGGTGACAGCCCATCGGACCGGTGAACAGGGAATGATATTTCGTGAATTAGTAGATGATTTAGATCCGGCTATAGATCCGAATACGGTTTTTCCATGGTTTCATCCGAATTGCACAAAAAACGAAGCAGTAGATATGTTAGTAAAGGGTAAGTCAAAAGAATTTTTATATTGAATAAAAATGAATTGCTCTCTTCCAATTAATAGCTGGCCCTGGTAGTTTCCTTGTACGCCCTAGTGATAACTCTCCCGGTGACTATTCGCTATTTTTTCATATAAATAATCAAATACAGCGTTTTCGTATTGAAAAGAAAGGGGTACGTTATCTAATGGGTGGTCGTACCTTTGAATGTTTGGATGCAGTTATAAATCGCTACCGCAAAGAACAAATTGTTGAGGGTCATTGCTTGAGTCATCCGGTAGTAGTTGTTGTTATATTGCCTCAAAAAGCTCTTCTATACTTCAATTTCTTTAACTTTTCGACTTAGGTGGTGAATGGTTCTCAGCCCGAATTCAATCAACAGTACGTAGTAGAAAAAGCTGCCGAGAAAATATACGCTACTTTACGTGAATGCCGTGATCAAATTGGTTTAAAAAAGATCAAAGGTATTAAACATCACGGCCAATTAAATAAAAAGTCCGACAAAACTGCCAAATGGAAGCAACTATATTTCGCATTAATAAGCGAAGGTTCCGAGACACATCTTTGCTTCTACGATAATCCCAAGAAGACTAAGCCTAAGGGTCTAATCGATTTGTCGTGTGCTTATCTCTATCAGTGCCATGATTCCCTGTGGGAGCGGCCTTTTTGTTTTCAAATTGTGGAAAGAGCTTTACCGTGTTTGGCCACTGTTACCTACTTGTGTGCTCCTAGTCAAGAGAGCTATGTGGAATGGATTAATGCTCTAAAAGCTCAATGCGGATCACAATTAAGCAAAGCACAAAAGAAAGTGCCACGTTTAAGAGAATTGCGTTGTCTAAACCTGCATATATTGGAGGCGCATAGACTGCCATTTAAATTGGTGCCACATCCCTATTGTAGTATTTCATTGAATCAAGTGAAGGTGGGTAAAACCAAAGTGAAAATAGCTCCAGATCCAGTATGGGAAGAGGAGTTTGTTTTGGAGTAAGTATTAAAATGTAGATTTGATTTTCGAGGAAATTTTAGTAGAGGGGTTCTTTTTTTTTATTTACTTGTAGTGACGTTCCTCCGGATGTAGTTTCTTTAACAATTACTTTGATTTCTCGTGGAAAACGTGGAAAAGATAGTGAGGTGGCTGAGTTAACTATCGACTTGGCAAGTCTAAAGAATGGCCAAGAGACTGAGGAATGGTATCAATTAACTGGAATGACTCCCATGGGTGAATGGGGCTCTCTACGTTTACGTATGCGTTATTTAGATGATTTAATTATGCCCTGCGAAGAGTATAGCCCTCTGCAGCAACTGTTGTTAGAGCCAGAATTGTATGCCGTCAAAGCCTTAGCGGAGCTATGTCATAATGATCGTGTCCCTCTGGCCACCGCTTTATTGCGTGTATTCCGCCATGAAAAACGTGAAACGGAATTGATACGCGTCCTGTGTCAAGCTGAAATAGCCCGCGAAAATGAAACTACTACTTTATTCCGCGGAGCTTCTCTGGCTACCACCCTAATGGATTTGTACATGCGCACCGAATGTACGGGTTTTCTACAATCGGCCGTTTCGGAGACTATACAACGCATTTTAGAGAGCAAGCAGTCCGCCGAATTGAATCCTACAAAAATGGATGTCAACGACGATGCCTGTTCGAATGCTGAGTTCCTATTGCAAATACTCGATTTGGTGACGCATTCGATATTTACCTCGCCAGAGGCATGCCCCCGTTCAGTGCGTTACATATGCAATTGCTTGCAAAAGGCTGTTGTAGCCAAATGGCCCACCGAACGTCTAGTGCGCACACGTGTAGTCTCGGGGTTTATATTTCTACGTTTACTGTGCCCGGCCTTATTGAATCCACGTCAATTCGGTTTGGTCGGAGAAACACCACCCACGCCTGCTACGCGTTCATTAATAATGGTAGCAAAGTGTTTACAGAACCTCGCTAATTTAATAGAGTTCGGAGGCAAGGTACACAGATATCATTGTCTCGCTAACAAATATTTAATCTTATTATCATTAACTATTCCAGGAGCAGTATATGGAAGTCGTTAATCCCTTTATATTAAAAAATAAGGAGCGCATGATTGTGTTTTTGGATCAATTGTCAATGGTTACTGATCCTAACGCGCCACCAGGCATGTACGCGGAACAAAACTCAAATCAAAATGGTCAGGATACAGGTGCAGTTTCCTAAATTTCATTCAGTACATTTGTAAGACATTCATTTAATTTTGTTTGGGTCTCTTAGGTCGCGAATTGGCAACATTGCATCATATATGTGTTTCTTATCAGCCCGAATTGCAGGAATTGTCCAATATACTCTCAATTAAGAAATTAGTTACCGTCACCGATATGTTAACAAAACACAAACTCAAATACCGCGAAATGATTAGTTAAGGTAATAATTAAAAAAAAAAAAAAAAAAAAAAAAAAACCTTTTTTAAAATTTTTTTTTTTTTTTTTAAAAAAAAAAAAAAAAAAAAAAAAAAAAAAAAAGAAACCTTTTCTACAATTTTTCTATTATCTTTAAAAAAAAAAAAAAAATAAAAATAAAAGATAATGATGAAGCAAGAAGAAAACCTATATGAATTTAAGAAGACAAACAAATTCTCTCAAATATTATTTCGAAGAGCAAAATATATATAAATATGATTTGAAATTCTGTTAGCAAGAAAACACCAACTATGACAACCGCTTTTTTAATTACTCTTTTTTCAATTTTTGATTATATGCAACTACATAATACACTATCACACGTATACACAATAGAAAAAAAAAAAGGAAAGAATGAACTTAGTAATGATATATACAAATACGCATACAAAATTATTATAATTACTGCTGTAGCAAGGAATCACTCATCAATATTGATAATGATATAATAATAGCAACAATAAGCCCCAATTATACATATATACATATACGATTTTTTTTTACCTAGGAAATTATATAAATAAATACATGTATTTATATAAGCGTACATTAACGAAGAATCAATTTCTAGTTTAGATGAATTAAAAGAAACGAAAATGAAAAGATTTTCTTTAACATTCTATACCTTAAATACATTGAATAATAGTTAACATTGTGCGAACGTATGTAATCACTTGCTTTTTTCCGTTTTGTTAGCTAATGTGAGTGAGTTTGAACACAATGATTTTCATTTAATCCCTCACTGAATTGATTCAAGAATGTATGTGGAGACATGCGATGAGCAGACGTGGCCAAATAGACTTACGATTTCTACTTTTCTCCCCTCCCTCTCTCCCTCTCTCTCCCTCTCTCACTATACGATCTGCCCTATAGCACATTTGATCAGCGGAATATCAATATTAACGTAACTTAAATACTTCGGTAATGAATACAACAAGTGGAGAGGTTACACTTCCTTTTGATAAATAAAATTCGTATACTTTTTACAATTCAATTTTGTCTGTCTTTAGAAGGATGTTGACACGAGCGATTACACGTATCTATGTATGGGAGAGCGCTGAAAACGATCCATAAAATCGATTCGTATTTATACGTAAAACTAAATGAAATTTTCTATGCTTAGGCGTCGAATAATTTAATGCCAGACTTTTTTTTAGTAAAATATTTAACAAAAACATAAAGAGAAATCGACAATTTATTTGTATTTTAAAAAATTTCTTGGATCGCCTGCGAATTGACACGTTTTGAACATAACGACACAAAAAATGTTTCAAAACAGATCTTGTATATGAGTCATTTACAACGAACGATAATATAACCAGTTGAATATATAACTATGTGAAGCATATTTTTATACCCCACCGCTCTGTACTTTTAATACAGGGTATATTAAGTTTGTGCAGATATACGTAACATTTAGAAGGACTCAAGACAGAACCATTTTATTACATTTTATTACATCGATCAACGCAGAATCATTTTTTAAATCGATGCAGGCATGTGTCTGTCCACCTCTCTTTCTAATGTTTTTCCATCCGTTTTTTTCTATATAATTTTTTTTTTTTTTCGGGTGTCATAAATGCAAGAACATATCGTTTTTAATCCGCAAAGGCCATAGAAATTATATCAGTTACAGATGACTCTACATTGAAACGAGATATTCTTGCTGAATGCAAGAAGTTTTTAACCGATATTGCTTATTGTTGTTCGAAGTAAAAGGAAAACAAAATATTTCTTTAAATAGTTTTAATCTTTCCATTATTCTTGACGTGCTGAAGCTGACTGAAGTAATAATGAACAATTCAATTAGTTCTGTGGAATTGATCCCAGAATTTATGAGCATAATTTTAGTTTTTGATCGCAGTTAATGTTGCTTTGAATTAAAAACAGATGAAGAGATGATGGACGGAGACGTTTGAATGGACTCAAAATCATGCTTACAAAAGGAAGCGGAATAGTATGGCTCCTTGATTATGGGTATATTTATTTTCCAATTTCCCGTCTCTCTCCCTCTCTCTCTTTCTCATTGATCTGTTCACTGGCATCCAAAAAATCGTTTATCTACATATAACCCCGCATACACAAATATGGCGAGAACCTATTGCTGCTATGAAAATTAAACAAGATTCTTTTTAATAAATAAATTTAAAAACGTAAGATAACAGCAAGAACAATAAGACATAAAATCATTTTATAGAACTATTGCGTTACTTTGCTTAACTTAAAACCAATATCAAACCAATTGTCTCTAACGTTTTTTCGATCGTTTTACTGCACTGCAAAACAACATAAAAAAAAGAACAAAAAAAAAAAAAAAACAAACAAAAAAAAAGATCATTAGTGAAGTAAAAAGAAATCATGTATTTAATCCTAAGCTTTTAAACGCAATTCAATATATGCTTAAAAATAAAAAGCCCTCAGTATATATAAAATCATTCTACTTAACTATCTATCAATTATGTTTAGATAAAATTCTTACTTAACAGAAGCTTTTTAAAAACTTCTACTTTACAAATTTTTATCATCCACGATTTTCTTTGGTGTTTAAGAAGTAATGACATTTTCTATACAATTTTTTACATTTATGCTTAGAATGGAATTTTCTATTTCACAAAAAAAAAAAAAAAAAAAAATTATGAATATAGTTGAACCGCTTTTATTTTTTAAAGTAAAAAATATATAGAAAATACATTTTGCATCCTAGTCAATAAATTCAAACTGTGTTTCACTCAAAAACGAATAATTAAATTATAAACGAATATACTGAACGGACGAAACCGAACGACGAGGAGTCAATAATTTTATAAGAGTTTGGATAAAGGGGAAACAAAATCATTATCTGTATGGGCCTAAGCGTATGGATCATTTTGTCGCGTTTATTCACGAAGAACTCATCATCAGTATATTGGAAGTACATTTTCTTAAGGTGTTTGTGTTTTTTTCTCCATAATTTTTTAACAATGAAAAAACGGCACAATAGATCGCATAATAAAATCATTTTTTAATGTTGCCACCTTAACGATTTTTTTGCAGTTCGTAATTTTTTATTTAAAATATAAAATTGAAATAATTGAAATAGTAATCAATATATAATAAAGTGCGTAGTATATCTTGAAAGGATTTACTTTTAAAAAATCTATCTATACTCGGCTATAAAATCAGTTGTAGTTAGCTAAACAGAAAAATTTTACGCGCTTCACCAGATATTGTTACTATGAAGCACACAAGTAATAGTTTTAAGTTGTTTTGTATAGTTTATTGAACAATTGATTTTTTGATTTCATTTTTAAAGACTTGGGCAGAGAACATTTAAAATGATAAGAGAAATAAAAAAAAAAAATGTACAAAAAAGTGAACTGAACTTTTAATGACAATGGAGATGCCGGGGTTTGAACCCGGGACTTCTCACATGCGAAGCGAGCGCTCTACCACTGAGCTACATCCCCATAAAGTGTTGCGTGCTAAATATATGTTTTATTATTAGCATAATTTATCTTCGATTACAACCAGATTTATATTAAAAAAAAATGACAATCGCATGTCGATGTTAGAAAATGCAATATAAAAATGATAATCGCGCACCAATTCGTCATTCTCAAACGATATTTATGTAGTAGACGGAAGTAAGAGATTGTGGAACGGTATATATAATATCCATAACAATGAGGGAACAAGATTTGATTCAAGCGAAGTTGGACTCTGCGAAGGCATATCAGCGATATTAAGCGACAATATTTGACTTAAATAATGAAAACATGAAACTTATGGAGAGAATCATTTAATTAATTAAAGTCTGTTATGTATAGGATCAATATATTCCAAATTTAAATTTACTTCATCCTAAAGGATTTTGTATCAATGAATCTATCAAATTTTTGCCCATTTCATATGTAGCACAATACATATTTCGAATAATATATATATATATATATATATGTATATTTATCGCAAGACCGATAACAGAGAATTAAATTGAATTTATTATATATATACTTATACACAATATTCAATAACAGCTGAATTCAATTAACTCTTAGAAATAAATTTTATATTAATTAATATTAAAAACTAATCCAAAGAAGAAGTAAAGAAAAAAAATAGTAATTCATGAACAAATAAATAAGAAGGGAAGAAAACAAAGACAAAACGCGTATACATAGCTAGGCAGACATAGGCAAATCGCGCGCATTAAACATAGTTGTTTTAATAGACTTTAAAGATTCCGATATTGAGATTAAGTGATGGACATCGTTTAGGTTTCCGCAAACAATTCTGAACGGATTAAACAGCTCATAATTATGTTTGGATTGCCGAAGCTTAATGAAGATGAAGTGCCTAGAGAAGCGATTAAGGACATTAAAGTTTATCGCACCAAGTAATGTGGGCGAAGCGATAGTACCATTTATTAACTTAATTAAGAAGGAAACACCAAGAATAAATCTACGTTTCTCAAGTGATCGTAAGCATAATAGAAGTAATCTAGTAAGCGGGTCCCAATCCAAAGTCCTAAGGGCAAACACCACGAACTGCTTTTGAACGGATTCAATTGAATCTACATAATACTCCTATAGGAAGGAGATCACACAACAGAGGCACACTTAAACATTGGTCTAACTAAGCACATGTATAGCGTTCTTGTGATCCATGGATGCTTAAGCTTTTTGAACCATCTCTTAATGAAACCTAGCGTGGACCTAGCTTTATTTAAAGATAGTTCACTGTGCTAAAAAAAAACGTAATCGTGAGTCGATGAAATACTAAGTATTGAGTGACTGGCTCCTTGAGAAAGAAAGAAAATTAGCTGCAACGATTGCAATTTCAAGGAAAAGAAAGAAAACCGTTTAACATCGTCAGGTTATGGTATGGCTGGATTTAATCACCGAGGGAAGATCATTAATGTATAGATTAAATAAAAAAGGCTCCTAAGTGGCTGCCACGAAGAGCGCCAGGATTTTGTGGCTTTTTTTACTGCTAGCTAATAATTTCTTCATCTTAAATGATTTTGTGCCCATCCTCAACTTCCTATTGAAATACACTATCCTATCGACAGCTATACATTAGAGATAGGGATTGGGATAGGGATAGGGATCTAAAACTGTAAATAACATATTATCTATCAAAAGTTCTTTCTTTCCTCTCTTACGTCTCAATTTGATCGAAAATAGTATCAAGCTTACGCAGAGAACTGCATAGTAAGAGGAATATTTGTAATATTCGTGAGAATATTCTAGAATATATTTTAGGGAACCACACACACACACACACACAACCTTCCGTATGCAAGCTCTGGTACAATAACCCATGTCTTGTGTGGACAATTTCAAAAATACGTCAAATATATTGGCAGGCAAATAATATTAATAAATAAATTAAATATTATTACAATCATTGTAGACTAACGAGAAAATTTTAAAAAATATTAAAATAAATATAAATTATTTCTACAAAATACATTTTTTTAATTATAAAAAATCTCTTCTTCTGCGAATATTTTTACTGAAATTTATTGAAGCATTTGGTAACAAGATATCAAAATTTTGAATTCTTTAACAAGAAATAAACAATGTAATGGAAACAAGTTATATTTGCTACGCATCCATCTCCTGATTTTCGTCGAACATATGCAGTCACAGCAAATCTCATTAATATCGGGCTTTTTCGCTCAACAAAAGCTAAACGCTTGTTAAACCTCGTCCGTTATCCAAACATTAAATTTTTTTTTCTATTTTGTACCACTAGGGAATACATATTAAAATATAAAAAAAAAAGACAAACAAAACATTATTCCAATGGACAAGAAAATTGAATAACTTCAAGAACTTCAAAAACATAGCGTCATTAATATTGGTTTTGTTTTCATACAAGCAAAGATACGAACAGAGAAAACAACATATTAATAAAAATTAATATATGAAGGAGGAATTATTTTTGTTTGATAACGTCATTTAAACGTTTTGACATATATTTTGTATAATTTTTCTTGCGTAGGCAACAAGGACCTTACTTCATTTCTCTTATAGTCTGTTTTCCAGGTCTTGGACGGAAGGGATTGAGTGTTTTCGCACATGGTGATCCAATTCATCCCAACATTCATGCCTGGGGTGATTGGGGTAGAGGGTGAAGCACTTTGAAGCAGCTGTATAGGAGCAATTCTGGAATTAAGCGGGACTTAGACGTGGCGGTGCTGTGTTGGCCAAAACACCAAGGTTCTCCGCTCTTTCTTCATCAATTTTCCGACTATGCATTGGCTCAATGCATATCAAACTATAAGATGGAGGAAGAATTCTTAGTGGAATAAAATGAACTTGGAAACGTGTTTTCCTTGTCTGTCGCCAACTGTGCTTAGTTTTGTATCGTGCCCTATGAAACGTTTACCCCTTGTACTACATTTCTTGCGTTTGACGATATAATTTTTGTCTTCTATAACTAAATAAAGAATTGTGTTACACAATGTGGCGTACGTTGTGGTTAATGGTCGGCCTTGCCCGACTATAATGTCCCCACTTGTTTTTTATTAATAACTGGCGTGGTCCTTATTGTTTCCCACATGACGCTTTCATTGAGTTTTCAAATAAGTTAAGATCTTAATGTTGGTTTTAGCTTGAGCTTAGCTTATTTAAGATTTTATATATGAATTTTATAATAGAATTCGTGATTCATATAAATAATTGGATAAGTCATGAAAAAAAATTGTCAAGAAATTTATAATTGATCATCTATTATATAAGAACTATCGGAAAGTTGTGTCCGTTTCTATGACAACAATTGTCGACACGTAAGGACATGTTTATTTCGCCCATGTTTTCGCTCTCTATTTTTATCGCGTGCACATACTGACTGATAGCAAATTAACTATAACAAAGTTGATTCACGTTAGTCTTAGGTGTGACGCGATAGTGTATCCATGGCTACGAAGAAAGTTCATGCGAGCACTTGTAGACGAATGCAATAACTCAGAGTCTCATATCGAACGAGAATACATATATTTGTAAATAATTTATTTTTCCATCTGTTAAGCACACACCGGTTACCGGGTGTACTCAATAGCAAAAAAAAGTGTTCAGTTTTTTTAAAACAATTTTTAAACCTAAATATGATTTTATTTGTGATTGAAAATCCAAAACGAATGGCTCTTGACTCTATTTCGCCACGTCATCTAGTGCCTAAAAGTCTGGATAGGAGCCAAAAATAACTTCTTTTATGTATTCAGGCCAATTTCTGAAATTGGTCAGAATACAACCATTAGTCTCGCGTTTTAAATTTTTATATATTTTTCAAATTATTGTATGAGTTTGTAAACATCTTCCCAGAAAGTCATGAAAGTCAAAGCAACAAACTAAATTATAGATTATTTATTTTTTTTATTTATTTATTTTTTTATTTATTTATTTTCTTCTTATTATTGTTTACATCTTGCGTCCCTTGTGGTCCAAGGATATATCAAGTGTCTGCGAATTTGTACAACTTCCAGGACAGGCTTACCTTTTATTAGATTTTTTGAATTGATCTGAACTTGTCCATCCGTCCATGCGTCTTGTGTTCAACCTACAGAACGGAATTTCTGACATATTTTAATGCAATCAAGTAGATTGACGGGTGCGAATAAAATTCGTATAGTAATAGTATTAGGTCGTATCACAAGTATTTGCGGTTTTCTCTGCGGGATGATTCTAATGCCTATAAATCGGGCACCGCTCACCTGATTGTCTTAAACGAACATGTGGGTAAAAGATGACATTACAGCTTACATTTTATGTGCAGACAGTTTTCCAATTCATTGCTCGTGTAAAAAAAGTTAGACTGATTTGAAAATAAATAAAATATCTGAAGAAATACGTTATGTGATGTTTTTTACTATAAAAAAAGGTAAAACACGCAAAAATATAACGACAAATTTTTGAAGTGTACGGTAAGAATGCTGCGAACGAACGAAGGACCTAGGAGTGGTGTGTTCAAAGATGCACATCGCCCTGATCGAAAAAGTCGATGAAATTTTCCAACTGGTAGAGCGAGACCGGCATGTAAATTGTCAGGAATAGGGGAGGCACTAAACATCAATCACATGACAGTTTGGAATAATTTGGAAAGAGCAGGTCGAAAAAAGGAACTCGAACCAGCGGAAAAAATCGCAAAGACTTTTTATATAACCATTACTTCGGCATCGTAAATTCATATGAAAACTTTCGATAGGATGGGATAACTTTTCGAACCGCTTTTCATATAACCGTTTCTCCTGAAACTGTATCTCTGTATATGGAAAGGGCGGCCAAAATTCACTGCTCTAACGAAAAATAATCCTTTATTTGCCCCAAAAGATCTAATTTTTAATCTTTCAGTGAAAACTGATTTCTGGTAAATTAACCATAGGCAATTTGGATCGCATAGATCTAAATTTTTGAACGCACCATATCTGGAGACTCGCATGAAAGCAAGTCCTTCGACGGTGACAAATTCTAATTTGTGGTTTGCTAGGACAGAAGCAATTGGAAAATAATCAAATCTTTGGCGAGTAAATTAAGTTTGCCTAACTTGGATTGGGTTTGTTTCACATTTCGAGTGTCCTCGAGTGTAACTCGAGGGTTTTCATAAAACTTATGCATTTACATAACAATAATGGACAAATTTTGACGTATTATTAAGAAAACGAGTAAACGACTATATTAAGCGAAGTGGTATAAGGTATATTAGAGCCGACCTTTACTTGCTACACATTGAAATTTACTTTATCGATTTTCTCTGGCAAAAGAGAGAAAGGAGCTATGTAAGCCTTTTCCGGCTTCTTTGGGCAGATACTTTTAAAACTAACCCACGTGCGGCTTACAGAATTTATGCTAATATACCTCCTCGAAAGGCATATACGTTTTAATTAATATATATTGGATTTTATTATTATTATAATTTTAGACTAATGAAGTAAATTCTTAGACTAAACAAAAAGACATTGAGCACTAGCAACACAGGTTATCGGCTCTAATTTATAAAATTACATTATATATTGAGCCTAGTAGTTTTAATAAAGTAATATATGAGTTAGTGATATAATATATGACATAATCAATTAATATTCTGTTCTGAAGCTGATTTTAGAAAGTCCAAAGGGTTAATCGTTTTAAATGCAATGCTTCTAGCCAAGGAAAGGTTAAGGCAGTCGCAGATAATGTGCTTTATAGTAAGAATTTGTCCACAACTGCAGATTGGGGAGGAAGATTTCTTCAAGATCCATTGGTGAGTTGCAATTGTATGCCCAAGGCGAATTCTCGAAAATGTTTGGATCTTGATTTTCTCGACGTTTGTTGGATATAAAGATGGAATTAATTGACGATTAATAGAAGAGTAGTGTTGATGATGTAGAGTATTGTACATTTCCTTCTGTAATTTTCTCTTTAACTTTTCCTCCAATGTATCTTTGAAGATCCAACTTTTCCGTGACATCAG
>KK500172.1:91591-137082 GCA_000688715.1 Glossina pallidipes | reverse complement strand
ATAGTGCTCCATCTCGAAGTCGAAGGATTCCCAATAGCTTGTAATACAGACAAACTGTCAGTAACATTCGATTTCAGAAAATTTGTATTTAGAGAAGAAATAAATTGGAATTGAAAAAACAAAAAAAAAAAATATATATATATATATATATATATATATATATATAATATAATGACCATACGGTCCGGTGATAGACGTTCATGTCGCGCTAAATAATATTTGACACTTGTCCAACAAAGCTCCTTAGCAAGTTGAGGCACATTTAGAACACGCACACAAGACTGTCAATACAGAAATGTCTTATCACCTAATACCTAAGCTATAAGAATACGTTAAAAATGTATTTTTTCAACAGTAAAGCAAAGAACAACAAGAAAATGTATTAAAGTATATATTGAAGCATACTTACCCTTTGGAATTTTAAAGACGAACTTTACACACTTTTTACATACTTTTTATATAACATTTTTTTCTTCCCCTTTCTTTAATTTTAATGAAATTTCTTGAATATATTATTAGTGCTAAAGACATCTATGTAACACTTACTGTTTTTCTCTGCATATCCTTCGTGAGAATGGAAAGAAAGACTATAGTTTATATTCCTTTTCTAATAATTAGGTATAGAGGTGCGAGCTATGTATTTTTTATTATTCTTTTCTGCATTTTTTTGTGTTTTTTTTTTTTTTTTTTTTTTTTTTTTTTTTTTTTTTTTTTTTTTTTTTAAATAAGTTATAGCTTAATAATTTCATATAGTTTGTTAAAAACAAAATAAAAATACAAATGAAATATAATACAATAGAAGATATTATGAATTAACATGATTATATATATTCAATTACTATCATCGCGATTTACATAGTGATGATGATTATCAAACGTTGAACCACGGTCATGGATTAACATCGATAAGGTTTCCAAACTACGACGAACCTGGAATTTATAATATGATGAGAATAATATGCATATAGATAAATGTGTTTTTTGTTATGTATATATAAAGTCAAAAAAGCAGGGGGAATTTTCACCAAAAAACACATTTTTTTTTCGTTAACCCATCAACATTTGTCTGATATTCAACACAGATCTCACTCTACTCGTTAATACGCGAACAAAATAACGTCAGTAATCAAGGCGCTGTCTAACGGCTCTTATATGCGATCGATTGATTCAATTTAACAGCATTAACCAAAACAACGCGTAGTAAGTCGGGAGCTTTGTTGAGCCCAACAGTTTTGAATGCTTGACGCGATCTGACTTAAATGCTAATATCATTCATATATATGCCTGTCTGTATGATACCATATCATCATTATTATCATTATTATTTTCTTTAACCTTTTTGAAGAATTCCATTCGAAACGCTATCTTCGAAGCCAACCTATTTTTGAGATTTTTATTGATAGTAACAGAGGACGAAATCAAAATAATTCACCAGCGGTCGTTGAAATTATCACGAATCTAATTTAAATTTCTATCAATTAAAGTATGTTAGTGCGTCCACGTACTTCACTGACAGCATATATACATACGTAAACCATGAGGTATAGTACCAACCTTAGCGATTTGTTCTAAATTCGCTCTAAGTATATTCTGCGCTTCTTCAGTGCTTTTATGCTCTAATTCATTTTGAAAGCGTAGTGCTTCTGCAAAGATATCGTCATCGTTACCAGAACGCTGTAAACATAGATGATGTAAACATAGTAAATTATCGGATCAATCCAATTTCATTTATAATAATTAATTTCGGATGATTGAAGCTTGCTTGAAAAATGCGATATTACAACTTTTTTGAACTTGTATTTATTATATAAATGCATGACTGTCTTAAAAATGCTTGTGTGTGCTTTGTGAAAAATTTCACATCTTTCAGATGAAAAATGTACGTACGTACGATTGATCGTTTCACTTACCCAATTAAATTCATTTGGTAATCTATAAATTGACGTTTTGGCCTCAATATCTAATATCCGGTAGAGTAGAAATATTGTAAATACCGTTAAGACTAATGTAAGCATAACACCCATATAGACGACATGCAATTCTCTCGGATATCGAATTCGCAGCATAGATGTCTTGGTGAAAGTACGTAAAATTTGCAAACCCTTTTGAATAGAGGTTGGGGGTTTTGCTTGCACTGTCGTAGGAGAGGACGATGTCGATGGTGTTGGTGTTGAGGTGGCCGAAGTGGTGGTAGAAGCAGTGCCAGCTATAAAAGTAACATTAGCCTCTGCGGTCGAAGAAGGTAGAACGGTTAAAGAAGCAGTGCAGGCGGTGGGTTGTGAGAATGTTAACGAAGACTTATTTTTATTACTAGCAGAGGAACCAACACCGCCACCAACGTTGCTGGTAGTTTTAGCCAAATTACCAACAATTGGTGCTGAAATACGAGAGCCAGCAATATGCGTATGCAAATTAGCTGAGGAAGCTGAGAATACTGCGGTTTTGGCATTTAAAGGAATATCTGCAAATTTAATAAGAACAAGAACGATTAGTGATTATTGAAAAAGTTCTTCTTTCCTTTTAACTAACCGGAATGTCTTTGTTGAGCAGAACTTTCCACAATACTTAAATTCGAATTGGTTATCGTATGCCTTAACAGAGTTTGACTAGAGTCTTTGTGTGCAGCCATTGAATTAACATTGCAACCATTCTCGTTTGTTTGAGCCGGACTTTCGTTACCGCTCACCGAGCAACTGCTATCATCCTCGATTGAGTATTCCTCAGATATTTCTATGCTAGCTGGATCTTTAGGCAAGAGCGCGACCGCCGGTGCTAAAGGCGGGCACACGCTACACATAAGACGAAAAGCCGCTTCACGGCTAATAAAGCTGCCAAAAACATGACGCTCATCAGCGGTGGCCACACCTACAGCATTAGGTATAATTTTAGCGGTCTTTTCTTTCGAAATTTTCGTCACAGACGAAGTGGGTATAACAACCTGTCGAATATATGAAAACAAATCGAAATCGCGAAAAGCAAATATTTATTAAATTGTAACGAAACTCACCTTAGTTACATAACCAAAAACATTTGAATAAAATGCAAAATGTTTATCTGTTATATAAAGATGTCCTTGCAGCAGTATATCACTGACTAGTGCACATGAAAAATCTAAAATTAAAATGAAGCGAAGTATCAGAGATCTGTCGATGAATAACATAGAATGGAGATGAAGAGTTCAATTTTGATTCATGACGTAAGCTACGGTTAAAATGTGGCAGATGAATGAAGCCGAATGTGAAGCTTTTTATACCCAATTTTCAAATGCGTTTTCGTAATGTGACTGAAATCAGTAGAGAGACATGGTGTGCATTGTGCGGACTGCGAGTCTATTGCAATCACTTGTAGTATTTTCCTTAGAAGTGATCTCGCACCCAGTCAAAGTTGATACAAACAGATAATTGTGGATTGGATGTGGATGTGGATGTGGATGTGGATGTGGCGATAAATTTCATTTCCCAAGCATAACTGTTTTCTCTAGGATACTTGGAACTTGAAATGCGTTTTCAAAAAGCAAACACCAATTTTCAATTTTTGTTTTGGTTATCTCTTGCATTCAAATACTCGGATATGTAGATTGTCATCTTTTGTTGTCTTAAAATTGCGGATGCCTCGCAAGAATGTTGGGGTGATATTGGCTTTTTTGTTTAACTGGAAGATAGGCTTAATAAGTTTCTCGAATATTAGCACTCTATTACCCTTTGCTTTGCTTTTCTTTTTTTTTTTTTTTCAACCTTTATACTATATATGCTTTTGCCCCCATGTATGGTTTTCCACCTTTCAAGATTTTCATCTACGGTTTATATTGTATTTGAATGTTTGGAGTAATGTTTCGTTTCTTTTGCAGACGAAGCTTATTATTGATGCTGTTGAGGTGATATTCTTTAAAGCTCTTCTATTTCAATAATACTTACAGTTGATAAGTTTCTCATCTTTCGACACTTGCGAGAAATGCCTGTGGAATTTTTTCACTCGAGAGCTGGAAACTTCTTTGCGTTTTTTCTCTTTTTCAGGCGGTGTAGTAGAGGAAGAGGTGGAGACAGCAGCCGCAGCGGACGACCCGGTGGCAGCTGTGGCTGCCGTTGATGAATGCTCATGCTTGGCCGTGCTGCTGCTGTTACTGCTCGCACTGCGTCGGGAAGGACTTATGCTGCGCAGACTAACCTCAGATGGAACGTTTACCAATTGTCCTAATGTTGTATGGTTATTATGTTTTAGAGATCTGTGTTGAAGTAAGAATGCAATTAAAAAAGAAAATCGATGAAATCATATATTTTTTCATTTCATTTATTAATTTTTGTTTTTATTATTATTTATTAGTTTATCTTTAAAAATGCTTTCTTTCTCATTTCCCCTTCATTCATATGAAGAATAGAAATGAAAGGAAAGAATTTCTTTTGCTTTTTTTTTTTTTTTTTTTTTTTAGATAAAATTTGTAACTGAACGCGAAGTAATATCGCGCTAGGTTCAAAGTCGCTTTGAAACATGCAATCGAACTGATTTTGAATTATTACAAACGAATTAACCTTCTACAAGTGTACTCAGAGCTTTTTAATCCTTTTCCGTAATTACTGTAATCGAACTGAAATATTATGTAATTAATACAACTTGGAGGTATTAACGCACAGAAAATGATCTATTTTTTGTTTTTTTCTTTTTTCCAATTTGAGAGTTAAGTCAAGCAAGAGGCCTTCAATTTTAATTGCTATTGACAACCCAACGATATTGCCGGTGGACGGACAGTTCATTGCCACTGCTAATGAATCGCTTCTTTTCAAGCAATTCCGAAGTTCACCCTATCATTTAGATTAGTTTAGAGAATGCCTTCATCGCGCGCACACTCACATACACACCCATACAAACCCACACATATCCACATACATACAAAGCAGGAGAGGTTATGATTATTAACGTATAGCGTCGCGAATTTCGTATCAAGTATTTCAGTTCACACGATCAGATGGTGATGATTATTTCATTGTAGGCTTACTTTTTCCAGGTTTTTTTTTCCGATTTTTTTTTTATTATTATTTTAAGTCTGAATAGTCCTGCTGTACCTTTCTTTTTTTGTTCGCAATTTTCTTTAATGTTCAGAAAGAGTTGTAACAAGAGCTTGATGACATGGCTTGGTGCAAAGTTCTCGAAATTTACATCACCCACCTATTATCGTTATAGATTACTTTTTCACACACATTTCTTTCCTTCTTTTACTTACTGCATTGAACTGAAGCGTTGCAAATTCATTGAAAATTCACAATCACGATGAGTTTGCGGCAATTCGACCATCGAGACGCGTTTTAATTTTTTGCTTCCCAATAATTTGCGACCACGTTTATCGGTTACCAAATGTCCGGTACCGGCGATGGAAATGTCTTTTCTTTTGATTATTGGACCTATGGGTTTTCCTTTGTTTTTTGCATTGTCATCATTTCGCAGCCGCAGTTCATTCTCATTTTCATTCTCCCCACCCGCCTCCATCTCCGCCTCCGCCTCCGCCTCTGCCTCTTCCTCCTGCTCGTCCTCCTCATCCAATTCCATATCGGTTATATAATTGTTGAAAATGTAATTCTCAAATGATTTAATATCGTTGTCGTTACGCGGTTGGAAAACGCTTTTCGCGCTCTCCACTAAACTTGTTAAAGAATCATAGACCATTTTGCTCTTCTTTTATATTTTTCAGTTAAAAAAAAAAAAAAAAAAAAAAAAAAAAAAAAAAAAAAATACCTAAGATGAGAGAGAGGATTTGATAGCTGGATCAAATAAACAGCGAGAAAATGAAAAAAAAAACGCGTATATTTGATAAGTGAAAAATAATTTTGACAAATTTAATTAAGAAAAAATTAGAGAGAATTTAAAAATTTCGACAAAAAAAGCCTAACTATCGTTTCGTATGAACGAACGTGAAAGAAAAAGAAAAAAATGAAAAATAAATAAATAAATGAATATATAAATGAAAAAAAAAAATAATAAATAAATGAATAGAACGGTAATAACGGTTTTAGAGGAACTTTAAAACGGTTTGTCATAAGGCAAAATGAGAAACGCAAAAACGAAAACGAAATATATTCTCTTATAATTTTAATGTTAATGCTCCGTTGCGATGCGAGTTCTAACACGCTTTTTAACACCGTTAGTTATTAACTAAACAATGTTTTAAATCAAATTATTTGTTTTGGTGGCAACGCATATACATACAAATGTCACTGATTGCATATATATATATATATATATATATATATATATATAAATGTGTGTGTGTGTGCAATGTGACCACAACCCACGCTAAAGACTTATACAAAGATAATAACGACACATCAAATATCATGCGTTCGTATTGTACAACCGATTTGTCCTACCTTTTGTCACTCTCTCACTCACCCACCGCGTTACACTTTCGTCACTTTCGCTGTAATGAGAACCTGATGCATGTGAAGATTGAGAAAATTAACAAAAAAAAAATGAATTAAGTTCGGGTGTTGGAAAAATCCCTCCCTATTGATAAGGGTACAAGGACCCCTCTTTTCACGTAGTACAGTTTAGAACATGTTTCGTATGTTTGGAATTGCAATTGGAACTTAACTTTTCTCAAGTACCTTAGACAGACTTGATGCAAGCAATCAAAGTGATTGTAATGATGATCTCAATCATAGTTTATTGTTATGTTTAATACGAAATTTAAACACCTTATGGACGACTATTATTTCCAATATTTGTTTTTTCCTTCTTCCCCTTAATCCCGGACACGAAATTGTTACTCATTTGAAAAGTTACAATTTTACTTTTCTTCACACGTGGCGACACACACATACACACACACACACACACACACACTTTATCAGCCAGAGACAGAGACATCCGTTTACAACTCGTATTGTGCCGAGGCAAACTTGCAAATTAAAATGAAAATTCTCAACTTATTCGCGTCTTTTATCGAAAGTTTTGCTGCAGCATCATCGTTCTTTCTTCGATTTGATGGATAAAGAAATAAATAAATAAAAATATCATTTTGTTCGAAAAGATCTTTTGCAGTTTGCCTTTGCAAAAAAGATCTTTTATTTGGCCCGCCGTCATTGGCTATTAGTGGACAAACCTGTCGAGAGTCATTCATTACATTACAAAATGTGGTGAGTAAAATTTCCATTCTTATCAAATATTATCACATCACACAAGCTTGGGAAAGAAAGAAAGTGTTTAATAAAGAATTTTCTCATAAATTTTAGAATTATTTTAAAAACCATAATAAACAACAATAATAATGATGTAGCAAAATATTTGATAGCCCATCTCATTGTCATAATAAAATTGATTGATGGCTTATCGATTGCTTAGCGATTTTGAAACATTGCTTGTCCCTCGGTCATTGGATATAAAATGAATAATTGATGGCCATGCAGGGAAAATTATGCGTATAGAAGACATTAGTTAATACATACAAGCAAAGCACACACCACACACATACACACACACATATATATATATATATAAAACAATTAATTTATCGTTTCGATTTCATTGGGAAATTTGTCCATTTTGATGACTAATAAGTTAAACGATTCAACTAAGCTTGTTAGAAAGTTCTACGTCTATCAAAATCTTAAATAATCTTAAATTTTAAATACTTAAAGCGAACTATGGCAAAGCGATGTCTAAGATAAGACAAACACCTGCAGACATTTCTTATCAACTTAATAAAGCAAAATATTAAAAAAAAAAAAAAAAAAAATGACAAAAAATTGAAAATTTATTTTATATAAAATTAAAATAATAAAACAGATGATAAAAAAAAAATAAATAAATAAAAACATTATACTCGAGCAAAGTCGACTGACCATTCAATATTTTACATCATACAAATCTTTATTCGTTTTCGTGCATAAATAGCAGCAATTATGACTTGTTTGCACCTAAAGGCAGCCTTGCTTTACACGAGAGAGACGGCTCGAGACGTGCAATGACGTGATTTTAATTTAGCAAAGCTAACCCTCTTCTCGAAGACCTTATTCTATTATTCGTCATAAAGTAATAAAAATTACACTTCGTTGCCATACAAAGACTTAAGTTTAATAAGAACGGGAAACGGGTCCGAAAAATAAACCCACATATCTGGTATAATTAATTTTAAGAATTGCGAATTTTCGTGCTGATCAAACCGGATTTCAATAGGGTTCGTTCCTCGGGTCAAAACATTTTAATGAAATGGAGGAATGTTGTCAACATATCCCTAAAATGTGCCCGGTAGGGTGAATAAAAATAATCGAATCGACAAACATCAGACGGACAGACATGTGTAAATCGATTCGAAGAGCGATTCTGAATCGATCGATCTAATCAAGGGTAAGTCTATCTTAAACTCTTCTGTATATTACATATATCCAAACAAACTTATCCGTAGGTGAGTAGTAGCCGAGTAGGTAAAATTCACGATTACCATATCAGTGTCCGGTGAAGTTTATTTTGGTCGTAATTATCGTGAGGCATAACTTATCTCTTATCGATTCGACATACATCCACTAAGCTGCGACCATCACCCTAGTTTTTCTTTCTCTTTGCTCACTTCTTCCCTACCATCACCGTATTACACGAATAGGAGCCATTCCCTGAGTTTGTTTGGTCATATAATAAAACAAAAAACACATACACTCAAACAAACTTAATATATCAACTATCTCATATAGAGTGTAGAGTACAAAAAGCGAAAGTTATTTATATATAAGGGGAGTGCATATAAGCAACAACGGTTAATATTCAACGGTTAATATTACTATCATAAAACAATTACGCATGCAAATCAAAGTGTGACCGGAGTCTAATAATTTCGTCAATTCGCTTCCAAGATATGAAAATACGTATCAGAGACATTACATAAGGTACGTGCGTATTCTTGGTATGGCGTGTATTCTCTCTCCGCCTATCTGTCGTTGGAATTATGCCGGAAAATTGATGCATGATATATATATTTTCTGAATGTCATATGAGCCACGTTTATATATCCTACACGACTATTGGTAGAGGGCATATTTAGTTTGTGCAGATGTATGTAACACAACGACATAAATTAGATCAATCTATTAGTATACCGATCGATTAATTTCAACTTGTCTCTCTGTCTGTTTGTCTGATAGCTATCGATTAATTTTTCTGTTCAACATAAATGTCGTTGTTTTTGACGGTATTTTGATGAAATTTCGATGGAGAAATTTCTTGAGGCCTCTCCCAAACAAATGCTTCTACAAAAAGTGAACTTTTATCTAACAAAAAGATCTAACTTTTAATGGATTCGGCGAAAATGGATCTCCGTAGTAATAATATGACATAAAAATTACCTGCAGTATATATGTCGATCACATTGATCAATTTTTTGAACTCCTCTCCTGCGGTCGTATGTAATACGCAGAGGGGCTTAAGATAGATCCATGTTTTAATATACTGATCGATTCAGAATCATTTTTTAAATCGATCTAAACCTGTCTGTCCGTCTATCCGTCTAATGCCTTTCCATGTAGAATTGTGCTCAAGCTACAAGTCGCAATTCTTGAGATATTTTGATGAAATTTGTTACAGTGACGTGTTTTGATCCAAACACGAGCGCTACTGAAAATGGTTCGGATCGGTATACTTTTTCCACCACTCCTCATATAACGCCCTATTCTGACAAGTCGTTATATGGAAAAAAATTGCATTTTTCAAAATTTCTCGGCAAAAGCGTCTAAGTAGTAGTATTTCGGCATTCTACCGAATTTGAAGTATTTTTTGGATCCTACCCTACTAAGGTTTTTCACGAAAATTGATCCTTTTTGGATAGAGCAGATAAGTGTACGTAGTAATTTCATACAAAAATGATCTCTAGAAAATTTGGGCCAGCTACGCATATTTTTGAATCCTGTCCTATGTAAGGATTAAACTTGTATTACATTAGGTTGCGTTTTGGGCGTGCTTCTCCATAAATACGCGCTTAAAAAATTTGCCTTTATATAGAAATAAGATTTAATTTTTGTGTTCTATAATAAAAACAAGAATTGTATATAGACAATGTGATGTAGGGCATTTAATGGTCGGCCTTGCCCGACTATAATGTTCTTACTTGTTTTTATATTTTGAGCCAATCATATTTAATTTCCTTTAAGAGTTTTGTGAGTAAAGTGTAAAGGATGACCTTAAACGCAATGTTCGCATTTTCCCATCGACTACATACATATCTACATACCAAATATATGTACAAGAAAATATGTTTGTCATGTAAGAAATGTTAAAAATAAAACATATTTTCAGCGTTTTTTTATTGCGACCATCGGGGGGAGTGCATTAAAACTTAAACAACTAAAGAAATTAAATTCGGTTAGGATCGAATTTTTTATACTAACCACAGTGTACCCCAAAAAAAGATAAAAGAACAAAAGAACAAAATTCTCATGCTCTATAATATGGAGTGAGTGCACTTGATTTCTTCTATTTTCAAAATGAAAGTTTTTATCGTATATACATGTGGGCGTTGTAGGCGTGTCCTTTGAATAGTTTAGATCAATTCCAAGTTCTTTAGCAAGTTTGTAGGCGATATCTTCATTTTCGCTAGCGGGAGAATGTTTACAACAAATACTACAAAGTTACACAAACAGGCAGATGGACAGACGAACAGATGTCCGCCGTTGAGGTGCATTCAAGGGTTGTAACTGGCCAAAAATTTGTTTACTTAATGGGGTTTTTGAAGGTTGTTTGTGCGTTATAAAGATATTGAAAAAATAATTCAATTTCGATACACCATACTATTCGGTAGGCGTGGTCGATTTTTTCCATTTTTGCGCACGGATACTGGAGCATCGCCCATAGAATATGCGTTCAAATTTTTGTACATTTGTTTGTTATAGTTTATGAGTAATAAGCAAAAATGATGAGCAATTTTTCATTCCCTTTGAAAAACAGAGTTGTTCTCAGTTTACGTAGCGCTGTAGACGTGTCTTTCGTCCGATTTGACTCATTTTCAATATCAATATACGTGCAAGAGCTTTAAAAATTTCTGCCAAATTTGAAATCGATAGCCAGGGGAATGTTTGCAACAGACTTTATACAGACGGACAGGCGGACAAACGGACATGTTTAAATCAATTTAGAATTTGATGCTGATCACGAATACATATACTTTGTGGTGCCTTTGGTGCTTCCGTCTGGACGTTGCAAACGTTTTGACAAAATGAATATACCTTTCATCCACCGTCGGTGATGGGTATAAAAATATCTTTTGCGTGCAGAAATATACATTGAAGAAGTCATAAATTAATTGGATACGTTTTTCGTAAGGGTAACTAACAACCTATTTTGTGGCTGTCTGTCCGCCAAGGAGCGGTATCACATCCCGATATTCTTTTGTAGAACGCTTTGTCTAAACCCTCAGAATACACTTCAGTTTTCACAATAATCTCATTTTTTCAATCCACTTTGTCTCCGTGAGTCATCTTTCTGTGATTTTTAACAAAGAAGAAGAAGAAGCACTTGGGGAAGACTCATCTTTCTTTTGTATCGATCTCATTTGAGAATGTCTTTTTGAATCGGTTTGAGCACGTCCGTCCATCTATATTTGTGTTCGTAATATCGTAAGATCGTAATTTGCGAGATACTGTGATAAAATTTCTTGTCCTAACACTTTTTACGATAGCTTTTTATATAAACAAGTAAGAACCTTACAGACGGGCAACGCCGGCTATTAGCTACCCTACACCATTTCGTCTAGTACAGTTATCCGCTCGTTTTAGTAACAAGACATCAAAAAATTCATATTATTTTCATACAAAGCTGCACAGTCATAGCGCCTCCATATGTTGGGGTCCAATAAAAATGGATTTATCTGATTCTGAAATTCTCCACCGTTAGTTTTTTTGCTGAAACGCTACTATGATATAATTTTCATCATCACTTGCGGTATATTAAAATGTGGGTCTATCTGAAGCTTAACTTCTGAGTGTTACATACGTTCGCACTAAGTTAATATGCACCACAAGTGGTGCAGGTTAGAAGAACATTGCAATTTTTAATATGCATATTAAATATGCGGACTATTTGGATAGAATCGGACCATTCGTTCAATGCGCTCCCGTATAAATGGATCTTCCATGGCAGTAAGATCTAATGTTTAACATTTTATGAGATAGCGATTTAATATATGAACTTGCTGCACTAACTTGAGGCGACATAAAATTATGTTTTGAACCTTTTCCACTGTATGAAAGCTCTTATGACAAGTCTGTCTTTATATGATAAAAAGGTATAATTTCCCTATACTTTAGAGTAAAGGGCGGTATAAAATTGGATTGAACGAAAAAGTGCAGTCATTGAACTCTGCCGTTTATTGAAGACGGAGTCATTCTTCAAGATTGGTGTGAAGTCGAAATTGTGAAATCATCATGAACGAAGCAATCAGCTTACGGTCATTATCACATATTTCGCGCACACCACATCTACGCTCTTTCTCTCCTTGGGTCCTTGTCTCTTACTACTTAGAACTTACACACTAGAATGAATATATAAATAAATTCGCATCATGCTTTTTATATTAACTTTATTGATTTGTTTTTTTTTTTTTTCTGAAAATTATCGCCGGTAGTTTCCAATGGTCATATAATTGGAAAGAATTAATCTCGCTCGTAGCTTTTTAGTCAACAACTATGTCATTAAGCTTTTTTTGCCTTTAATGCGTTACATTGTGTCCACAAGAATATCCATCAAAAATACCTCTTCTCTGAAACTGTTAAATTTGGACTGAGAAGTTCAGACTTTATTCGCTTATCCTTGATTCAATTCCAAATAAAGCCATGAATAGGCATAAAACAGACACGCCTGCAACAAAGTCGAAATGTATTTTTGTGTACACTCAATAAACTCTTTTTGTGCGTCCTTTTTTGTGCGATTTTTCTTCTGGGGTATATGGAAATTTCAATCAATTTGGCACATAATTGACGAAGTTATTAATAATAAAAAAAAAACGTTAGTATTTCGTTTTTTCCGATTTTCGATATGTATGTACTTGTGTTGAATTTTATAATCGCATAATTTAATTGTTGATCGCACAACAATTTCCACTTCGGATTTTCCTGAACCGGACTGCGTGTCTCGTCAGGTCGCCGAGATGGCTTCTTGCTAATGATATATAGTTGACGGATGGTTTCATGCTTTGTTTTGTTTGGCTTAACAAGTAGGTCGAAGAAGTTTGCTTTAAGGGAGCACAGAGTTGCCTTTTTTTATTTGCGCCTAATGTGCGCAAGTGACAAGTCCGCTAAATTAAATGATTTAATATAATTCCTAAAAATGAATAAAGCGAAGAGGTAGGTAATTTCCTTAGAAATTAAGACTTCTAGTAATTATGCCACAAGAACTAAAGCGCTAAACGCGCGTCCTATTCATTCGTATAAACATTTCCAAAAGTTTTGGTGAAATTCCAAGTAGCAGCTGAGCCTTGTGTCTTGATTTCCTTCCAAAAAAAAAAAAAAAAAAGAAAAAAACTTATTTTGTAAGGTTTTGAGTTATTTTGTACGGGAAACTTTTTTTATGCGGTCCACAACGCACCGCATAAAAAAAAACTTTCTAATTGTGTTTCGAAAACTATTTTCTATAACTACTCGTGAAGTTTTGAGCGATTTGTTTTGTACGTTTTCTTTTATGTTGTCCCTATCCACGATATATTTGGAAAAACAACTGCAACAACAACTTGTACAATTTGCAATAAGCTCTCTATCTCTTAAATCTAAATTTGAATATATTTGATTTAAACGATTGATTGATGTTCTTTGCGAATATGGTTTGCTCACTTGTTTATAATTTCCTTGATATTATTTCTATGTTATATTGACGTTGTTGGTTATTTATCTGATGTTGAAGACGATGAGTCACTGTGTATGAAATATTGCTTAATATATGCGTGAATCAATGAATTATCGAAAAAACAAAAAAAACGCTTTTTCTAATAACTTTTAAGCGATAGGTTACAAAGAAAACAAGATTATAGAAATAAATTGAGATCTCTTGCTAGGAAGATATTGTTCTTTTCGTTTGAATGTAATTCAATATCATTTTGTCCTTTGCTTCCTTTCCCTCTTTCTCGTACACTTCCTGTTTTTTTTTTTTTTGTTTTTCTCTTTCCATAGAAAGCACTTACCTTGCACTTGAGTAATCACCAGCACTTGCTGATGCTGGTGAGGTGGTTATCACACCTTCAATAGGCGTTGATAACTGCTGTTGAAATAATCTCTTATTACGATGCTGATGCGATTGCTGCGGTTTATGCACTGGCTGTATAAGAGTAGATTTACGCAAATCCTTTTCAAAAGCACTCAAGCATAAGACACTTTGCGTACCAGCATGATTATGCAGCGAAGCAATGGGCGTCGTTGTGGCAACGATTGTTGAATTTGGAAAATTCTGCTCAATTGTACTAACACTGCTGGTAGATCTAAATCGATGAAAGAGAAGAGCAACAGAAAATTAATTAACATATAACTTACTAATATAACCGTTTTTATTATTATTATTATTATTATTATTATTTTTTTTTTTTTTTTTTTTTTTTTTTTTTTTTTTATGCACAGAGAGGAGAGAATTTTGTCTCTTTAATATTTTGCAAATTTAATCGTTGGAAAATATATAATAAATTTTAAGAATATTTTTTTTTTTTTGCTTAATTTTCAATAGTTTTAGATTTCTTCGATGAATAATTTAAAACTAGATTAAGGTCGTCGCATGCTTATGGGAATATGTGTGCATGAGTTTTATGAGAATTGATGAGAATTAAAGGCATTCATTAATCAAGGTACAGTTTGTTCTTTTATTTAAGAAATCAATCATAGTTTTATCATATTATGTGCATAACAGGGTTCCTCGTAGACTTTCCATGCAGTCCATAGCGCCTAATATAATTTTTCATTTATTTTCTGTGCCAGAATAGATAGATATATCCCGTTCCCATGTAAATGCGTTCGTTCTTGGGCCAAAGTACGTCTGTGTATCAAATTTCATCAAAATATCTCAAAAAAGTCACCCTGTAGGGTGAACGAAAGAATGCATGAAGCGACATCAGATACGCTTATATCGATTTAGAAAATCATTCTTAATCGAATATTATAATAAGAGGTGAATCGATCTTAAGACCATCTGTGTTGTTATATACATCCGCACAAATTTTACAGACCCCGCATAGACGTACAGATAGATACGATTCATTTGATTTAGAAAAAGCGATCAGTACAATAAGAGGTGAGTCTATCTTAAGACTATCTGAATATTACATACATTCGCATACATTTAATATACCCGTATCACAAGTGGTGTAGGGTATAAAAACAATAACTGAATTAATCTCGATAAAGAAATTACGCGAATAATTATTGCCGATCAATTGAAAACCATTGAAAACTTCTTTAATAGTTTACAATTCCCGTAGATCATGGACGACATATGTCCGTACATATGTCCTGAAATATATTAATTGTAAGCGTAATAGTGATTTAATAAAGGCACATGTAGACTAATGGCGATGGCTTCGCAGAGCGAGAATCTCATATAGATCAAGAGCAATTAGTTCGTAGGCTTATTTATCTACTCGCTACGGAATTGCAAAATGACATAATCAGTATATACTTGCATTCCGCTCGTGAATAAAAAAAGCTAATCGCAAAACTTGCCGAAGCACACAATTTTTACAATCATCGCAGAATATCGTTGAAGTATGTGGAATCGTGTGAATAGCTCTATATGTGTATGAAGGGCTTCGGTATTTAATACAACGGAATTTGCAAAATTTGATTGCCGAAGAAGTTAGGTCTTTGGAAAATATATTTTGCTATATGAGATATAATTGTTAGTTAGTCATAGCGTATGCGTACTAGACACGCCTTAAAATAAAAATTTCCGATTTTGTGCATAGAATGTAGTCTAGCTGACGCGTATACGTGCCGCTGGAAGGTAAATGAAAATAAATCATTAATTGCGTTAACTAGGTTCCGTGAACAGACGGCATTCGAATTGAAGACTGTTTCCTAATAAAATTTAACTCAACAGTGTTGCTGTTCAGATTCGGCGTCCACGTTACTTAATATCTTTAACAATTGCATTCAAATCCTGTCGGGTTTTTGTTTCTCTGTTTGTATCCATTTTCGTTATCAAATACATTTACTTCTTCTTCTTCTTCTTCTTACTCTTGACATAATCCTCAGACGTAACCCCTCTTCAGTGGGAAGGCAGCACCTATTTATCACAATTTTTGATGAAACTTTACGAGTTTGAGTCAAGCAAGGAATTCGATGAACTGCTTTATTTTACTTTTAAATCAAATTAGTTCTGAAATTCTTTGACGATCTTCTAAGTCTCAATAAGAGGAATAATAATTGATAGTCCCTTTGCTTTGATGTTCTCAGATTTCTTTGCTTCTTTAGAAGTTCCACTATTTGCAAATGAAATCTTTGATCGCAAGAATCATTTAACCGTTATTGCGGTTATTTGCGGTTACTTGTTGTGGCAGTTGAAGTTGCGGAGCCCATCAATTCCTCATACGTTGCGAAAGCGCTTGCATTTTTTTATATTTGTGTGATGTGCATAATCAAACAGTTCTCTTCGTTTTCTTGTTTTTTTTTTTGTTTTCTTTTCATTTTTATTTTATTTTAATATAATAATAAGCTCCCGGATGCATAAAAATATCTTTTGTATGCATGTTTGCTTTCTGTTTTCATTTGTAGAACATTTTAAACTCCTTCATAGAAATGTTACCTAAAGTAGTGTAATACACTTACATAGTTTTTCCATTAAATTAAACAGAGAAGACATCAGACGCATCAGACCATATCTTTAACTTTGCACGAATACATATAAATATTAGGTGCTTGCATGTATTTTGATCATTTTTTTATTTAAAAAAAAAAAAGCATTTATTGAGAAAAATTGGTACAATATGTAAAGAGATTTCCCCTTCATTTTCTGCAACTTTTTCTCATCCTTCTGACAGGATGGCGATAACGTGTCGAAAAAACTACATTGATTTGGCAGAGATTTAATCATTGATTCAGTTCAGATCTTCAGCATTTCGAAACTGTGTGTCAGCTCAGCCATGCTGCATCGATCTTAACAAGTGGTAATCGGAAAACGCTATTGCGGAAGGAGTAGGCTGGGAGCGGCAAAACTTCCCATTCTAACTACAACAGTGTATCCTTGACAACTCTTGGAACGTGTGGCCGAGCGATGCAAGGGGATGACTTTGCGTCTGTTAGCCGCTATTGCTGGTCGCTTTTGCATCATTCAATCCGTTCAATTTGTTCAACTGACATCGGTAGACATCTGCAGTAATAGGTTCATTCGATTTTCGCAGCTCACCTTGCTGATCTCGCCATATGCACAGCAAAACTTTACGGGCGTGCATATTTCGCTTCGGTGTCGACGTGAACAGCCCCATAACTTTTTGCGCTTGAGATTGTCGTAGTAGATCGACTATTCGTTGCCACTCATAATATGGTAAAAAAAAAAACTTTTCTTTTTTTTTCCTGGCAAGCAATGAAGCCGCAATAATGAAAACGGTTCGCAATCATTCCCGCTAATTTTGATTACACGTAAATGTCATCTGCTAAACTGTTCGAAAGTTCAAGAGTTTGAGCTGAACTTTCGTCCAATGAATCTTGCAATGCATTGTCTGCGAACTTTTTTGGTCCTTCAGGCGGTTCATTGTCATGGACATTAAGATCATCATATTTAAGCCGTTGAAACCAAGGCCAACATATAGGGATATGCTGAAGCATATGGAAGTGTTTTTGGCAGCAGATTTCTTCAAATCAAACAACAAAAGTAACAAGAATGTTGAAAATGCAATTTTGAACGTTCCATACTTAGCGTCTGCATTCAATTGCATTGAATAACTCAATAATACTAAATTGAAAATTGTTGTCTTATGTATGCTGATCAAAATACATGCAATCACATATTACAAATATATATATAATACATGCTAATATTCAACTACTCATACAAATAATCGCATGCGTTTACATTTATTGATATAATTAGTTTTTGTTTTTGTTTTTGTTTTTGTTTTTGTTTTCTTTTTCCTATTTTGCGTAAACAAGAACGATGTACGAAGAAATGTTTCTTTGTCGGGAATTCGCTATTCTGATAACAAAAAATAAGTAAAAAACTCGAAATTTCCCACCTGGACGCGAAAGGTAAGTGCCATAGTCTAAACTTTAAATACGTAGACTTACTTAGGTTTCACTCAATAGTTCCACATTTTGATAAACAGCTTTCAACAAGAAGAAGATGCAATAATAACGAAAATCCAGCTCTACCTACCTACCTACCAAATGATGTAAATGTGTTAAGCTTATCGTTGCCAAATATGCGGTAAAAACTATTAAATTTTGTCTTCAGTCCTGAGGTCTTTGCAGTTATTCGAAACTTAAAAGTGACAAACGAAAGTGGAAAGTGGAAGAGTCAGCCATATACAAGCGCTCCTGGGCTCAACTCGTTTACTCGTTCATCAGTTAAAGATTACAGATATATTCTGAACGATAACAGCAACAACAAAACGCAAATGTTGCAAATATAATTTTTATCATTAATCTTTCCTTCAATTTAATTATGGTGGTGGTGCAAACCATTGCACAAGAACACTTACTTATTTAGATATTTTATCTGATTGTATATTGCATGAAAACACGTACGCATTGATAACACTTCCCTTACTTCAATTTCAATATATTTCATTAATTACGCTCCATACATCGCAAATGATAGCATACAAGTGGACGGGGATGTGTACAACATCCAGAAAGAGTTGAGATAAGTCCAACATTTATTTTGACAATAGACGTCACATGTATTCTATTTGATAATCTGTCCATAGGTTTTGGCAATTTTCAAGAAACTTCAATGAAATCGGCTACAAAAGAATTGGCTAAAAAAAAAATATATATATAAAAAAAGTCATACAAAAAATGGTTCCATTTTAAATGGTAAACAATAGCACTTCATTATACTGAATGAGTGAGGAAAATTGTGACGACCTCCCATATAAGAATTCTTATGGCATTTTCATGGTAAAATAAATCTGGTTTTTAGTATCTTATGATAAATATTGATGAAGAATATTATTGTTCTTTGACAAGAAAAATAGCTTAACTAAATACAGATGACGGCTATACTCCCGTTGAGGCTTTTCTTATATAAGAATTCGCATAAAAAGTAAGCAACAAAATACGATTCTTTGTTTCATGGGGAAAAAAAAAGCAGAGAAAAAATCCTTACGAGTTTTGAAATACGTTCTCGTCAATACAGCGCAAACTACATCGGGAATCTAAGCGCTACAGTTCTTATTTTTTATTTTATTATTAACAGTTTTTACCCAGTGGACTGCGTGTTCAAAACAACTTTTATTGGGACACTTTCTTGTTCTTGTTATTCTATGCTTACTTTTCCTTTAACGGTGAAAAGTTTTAGTCGTCGAATAGTTCCGGTGACCTTATGGTCTTTTATTTTCGTAACAAGATAATTTCATCGGAGATATTTATTTCTAAATCTGCATTTTATATATAAGAGAAAATATATTTAATTGATGCAATACATACTTATAAGCACTCTGAGTAGAGTGACTAAATGCTTAGTTGGACATTCCAAAGTCATCATCCTTTATATGGCCACAATGGATATATATATATATATATATATATATATATATATAATTGGTTTTTGCAATGTATGTGATGCATAGTGCACCACGTAAAGTGTATGTATTCTTAAGCCTTATGATTCGGGTCATATTAATTTCACGATTTAACTGAACGACTCGATAATTGATTTAGAATATAGGCCTGAAATTTTATTAAAGAGTAAGGGTAGAACTTTTTCTCATTCAAATTCCTACATTAAATATGGCCTGCAACTAAATTCAGACGAAGGCTCATCCATAGTTATCGAAGAATCGCATACAACTTTGTTACTTGATTTATACTCACATAAGAGCATGAAATATTGTACTTTCCAATATATCCTATACACGATATGAGTCGAATCGAATTTTTTTTATTTATTCCACTCAATCCGAATAAAATTGCCTTTCTGACAAAGTATTAACAGCTTTTTATGAGTGACCCATTCGTTCAAAACGCATATCATACGATGTGCGGGACACTTCTTATACTCATCACCATAGAATGAAGATATGTTAATTTCGTCAATACGTTCGCAACACCTACAAGGAAGCTTGTGATATAACCTATAAAGTATATATATGTTGGTAATTAGCATCAATTTCTGAATCGATCTAGGCATGTCTATTGGGCAGAGATGCAGACTCTGTACTGCCTGTGGTACATTCTCTCTCTCGGCCCGCAGTGCAACATAAACTGAGAACACCACTGCCTTTTTAGCTTTTTACTTTTTGTTAATAAACTACACACACACACACACACACACACAAACTAGATACACGATAAAAATTTCAACGTATATCCTAAAATATGGGAAAAATCAGCCACGCATACTCAATGTTACGGGATATTCAAGGTTAATTTTTTTGTTTTATTAGTCTTTTTTTAGAAGAAATATTCGATTTTTTAACTGATACTCTTAACCAGAAATTAAATTCATTGCTCTTATTACCGACACATATTTTACTAATTCTTATTTAGGTTAAAGTGACTAATTGTTTCATCCGATGTGATTGGTTTTCTTGTTTCATTTTATTAAACCTTAATAGCTAACTGGAAGAAATATTAAGAGGTAAATTCTTGTAGTATTTAGGGTATAACTAAATGTCTCAAAATTGATTTGCTCCTAATTAAATGTTATATTTAAGTAATTTTCAGTCTAATTTTTACTGAAAAGGGTTCGCAGTCATATTACTTTTGAATATTTAAACAAATCCTGTGTGATTATTATTATTTTATTTATTTATTTCTTTGTCATTTCACTAACAAGGTTCGTTTGATCCGTCCATATATCCACGCAAATGTTTTTCTTTCATTGACAATTAAGGCAGAATTTCATTTACTCTAATATGTTTGGATGTAGCTTCTGTCCGCTTCTAAGTTGATATTTATCAACCACCCGTGCAAAGCAAAAACTACGGTACGGTTTTGTGGACAATTTTTATTTTTTCTATATTAGATATGGTAATCATTTTTCGCTATGCTTTCAAGGTGAAGCTAATTAATTGAGTCACTTTTAAGTTGTAACAAATTTTTATGTATGTGAACACATACATATATGGATCTTTCAATAGTCCCCTTAGAAGTAATCCATACTTAGAACTTAAAGAAGTACCCTTATATATTGATATTGAAATTTCTTCCTGATTATGGACAATTTCATCTATAAATTTATTGTATTTTGCGGGAATGTCAAAAAACACATCGGAGTCTGCAAAAGGAAGATTTATTTTAAACAATTGTAATATTATTGTTAAAGGTATATATGTATATTTACGTCTCATTTTCCAACTTAGAGCTCCAATCGTTGAATTAGCTTTATGACAGTTTCATTATTTATACTATTTGCGAGCCAAAGTTTTTTTTGAATATATTTTCTGAAAATCCCTTCTAAAAGGGTTATTATATTCGTCGATTGCGTGATTCCCCTTTTGTATCATTTTCTCAAATTACCTCTTAAAATATCTAAAACATTTAAAACCAGACCGATTTTGAATATATTGGTTTTTAATATATATTCATATTTATGTTTTGGCAACAACTTTATAATTGAAAATGTGAAAAAATGATCGGTCTATGCGCTCGTTTTCATAAAACACTAAAGCTTATTGAGATTAATTCATAAAATTTACGCTTAACGATTAATTATGGCAAATAGTTTGATATAATGATTGACCGTTTAACGGCGAATAGAAACCGCTTTAAGAATATTATTTACCTAGCTTTGATTAGAACTTTTCGTTGGCAGTGCAATGAATTTCTACTAAAAGGTAATGGAATCGCTGTCGCTGCTTCTGTGCTGCCAGTAAAAGAAGAATCTGTGACAGAATTGGTGGATTCTGCATAAAACTTTTGAGTAACACACATTACGGTGCCAATGCCACCATACATATTGTTGGTGTAGACTTTTTGTTTTCTTAGTTTTCACAATTTTTTCTTTTTTCTTTTTTATTGTGATAATCGACACGGTAGACTGCTTGCAGGCAATTTTTATATGCGAAATAAATTTATTTTAAATAAACTCGTGGCATTTGCGATTAAACAAACGGTTTTTATATGCTTTTGAAGACAGCTGTTTGTATTCATTTTCTGCATAATTCTTTCATAAATTTTACTGACAAATACTCGAAAAAATAAACTTGTTAAAAAAATAAACTGAGAAAATATAAAAATTAATAAAATCTATATTTAACAAATATGAACTAGTTTTTATTCTCTTTTTTTTGTTTTCAAGAGAAAGATGGGTTTTTTTTAAAAAGTTTCTTTTTTCTCAATTCCAAATTGTTGTTGTTTTATCTACTGGTTTTCTTTGATTGATTTTTTTCGTTACCACAAGAAAATATTAAGGAAAACAAACGCACAAAGAAAGACAAAAAAAACATGACTCTGAAGCATGAAGGAGTATATACACTCTCGTCGTTAAGACCAAATTTTTTTAATTTGCTGAGAGACTTCTCCAAGTACTTGGCAGCATTGTGTGGTATTGCGCTGGCATTGTTATTGTAAAATTTTGTTCGCTCTCAGAGAGGAAGGTAAAAGTTGCGCATTGTCTTTTTTCCATATGGGATATTGAATAGGAATACTCTAATACTTTAATACCAGCTGGTTATATTCTGTAGTGCGTTTTTCGTAGTAGTATTCGATACAACCTTGCGTAAGAAATCAGCTGAGTAGCTGAGTTGTTTCTCTACTCTATTAAAAAAAAAACTATCTTTTGTTTGAAAGTATTAAAAATCGAACAATTTAATTGTATCCATATTCTATTGTTTAATCTAACGCTGACCCCTAGGAAGGAAACAATTTTTAAATTTTTAAGTGGAAATACTTCTATTTTTAAAGGGAGAAATGTGAACATCCATTAGGGGCCTAATGAAATCGTCATCGCTCTTGGGAGATGTGTATTATGCAGAGTAACTATATTTTACTAGAAACAAGAAATTTGCGATACGAATATGGATCGCTTAGAATTGAAAATTGAAACAATCTTTCACTTTCGAATAAATTATATACATAGATAAATGTAGGAAATTTTTCAAATCTTTGCAATGGAAAAAAATATGTTTGCATGTGTATATGTGTAATCACTTCATTTACATTTGATTGTAGGTTTGTCTGTTGGTTTACTGGAATCATAAGTATGAGCCCAAAACTTTATAGGTGACATCAGAGGTCCTAACTTCATTCTTTCAAGCTGTAGTATTAGATAAATCGTACAATATAGGCTCGCAAACTAGTCATAAAGTTATAAAAGTTGTAAGACAATGTGTGACATGTTAATGTAGGAATCGTCACACTAAATAAATTATCTAATGTTCACATAAGTTGTAACATTCTAAATATTTTAATCTTTATGTGTGTTTCATTGGGCTTTTACTGTCTGTCCTATGTTAAAATAATATTATTTGAGATTCGCGCTTCAAATGCATGAATGATAGTGATGGTGATGGCATTTATTTTTTGATAAAAGATATTTTTTAAAACGAAAAACATTGATTCCTATTTCGAAGTTTCGCCCTAAAGTGCATACGATTTCCTTAATAAGTTTTTTTCCATTTCCTTTGTGTTTATAATAAATCCTTCTATTTAGATACAGTTGCGTGCAATATATTTGTTTATTCATTTGTGATATCAAACAAATTAATGTTCGTCGACAAGTCGACAAGCAGTTTAGTAAAGGACTGTTGTGATCGTAAATTATCCTTTGTCCCTTCTACCAACCTCGTCCTCTGCCGATTGCACATAACTCCTTAAAATATTATTTTGTGTTGTAGGTATAACCCCTGGATGGGGTGGGAGTACCTTAAACTACACTTGATATTTATTTTTGTTTAATTTCTTCCATGGGAATTACTTCCAATTGTATGCTTTTATAATACAAGCGTCTGAACGTTGCTGACGTTAACTAAAGACTAACCAACAAAAAAGTGCATTATTTTAGAGGCACTTAACTGTGATTCTCGTATATCATTGTTGCGCTAGCATTACACTTATCAGTTCTTTATTGCTATCATACATTTCATTAAATATACATACGAGGATTGACCATTTTGAATTGAAAAGTTGCTCTGAGGCCGATCATATATATGTATATATGTCTATATATGTATATATGTAGGTGTAGGGAATTTTTCAAATGTTTGTGACGGGGGGAAATACGCTTATATAAAGGGTAATCACTTTACACACATTCGTTTGTAAGCTGTGGCATCACAACTATAAGCACAAAACTTCATCGAAGACATTTATATGCACAGATTTTTATGCACATTACCAAAGGCGCGAAGCATAAATTGAATTAACAATGTACAGGATCAGGTGTTAGCTATTATTACTAAGTTTGTTTGTATGTTTGTTGGAAAGTCGCGCGAAATCTCGTTGATGACATTAGTAACAACGCCCACAATAACTAAAAACCAGGCACATACGAGTATAATACGTAATATTACAGATAGAATTCATAATCTTTCTAATATCGATCGAAGGCATGGTTCAAAGACTTTATATTGCAGAGCTATGTTTAAGGTAAGCGTAAAATTGATTTCGAATGACTGCTGCACTATTTCCCGGGTAAATGGGTATCAAAAATTCGGCCAAAGGCAGATGTAACTTTCCTATATGTTCTTCTTCCCTCGCTACGGTGTGCATTGTTTAATTTTTTGCTTAACCGAACAATAATCCAATTACGCTAGATACGGGAAAAGCATTTTTATTTTTTTTTTTTTTTTTACTGTAAAACTGTTGCTTTTCTCCGTCGAAGCACATATTTGCATTTAAATAAAAACAAAAAAAAAAAACATTTTTTTTTTTATGTCATCGACTTTTAATTAAGGTTGTGTGAGAATTTTGCATACATCTGAACTTAATACCATTTATAATATCTTCAAGTATTGCGATTTTTAATAAATTTTCTTGTCCAGTGTTCAACTTTTTCCATTCCAACAGTTATTGTAAGTATCAATAATTTACCTGTTCATTAATTCGTACATATCAATTAATATAAATTCATGACACGGATTTAATACAATTTTCATACCTGAAAGAAGAAGAAAATTTGTGATTGTGAAATCTCTCTTTAACTTAAGCTTTTATACAAAAAAAAAAAAAGAAAGGAAAAAAAAATTTTACAAAAATACGTTGAGAGTTTCCGAAATCGTTAGTCAGTACAAAAAAAAAAAAAGCAAAGAAAAAAGAAAATTTAAAGCAGCATCGATCGAACACACTGTTTACTTTTATTATTATACCCGCCACTGCAAGATGGGGCTATACTCGTTTTGTTTTTTTCCATAATGTACGCAACACTCAAAAGGAAGCTGCAGAGATCCTATAAAGCACATATATTCTTGATCAGCATGAAATTCTGAGTTTATTCAGTCATGTCTGTCCATATGTGTGTCTGCTTGGTGTGTGTTGTTGGCACTTTCATCGTCGCAAAAATGCAGATATCGACTTCAAATTTGGTGGAAATATGGTGGAAGTTTCTGCACGCAGGTTGGTAATGAAAATGGGACAAGTCGGTCGGAACGGAAGCGTGCAGTGCGCACGAGAGTAAACTAAATGCAATTTCGGTTTTTTTTACAACATTTTTTTGGATTTTTGCTCGTTACTCGGAAATTATTAAAGTTAGAAGGATCCAATTTTCCACATTTACTTTGCAAATCACTCTACTCTACTTTACGTGCAAAAAATGGAAAACATCCTTCATGCCCACACAAAGTTACGAGTAATTAAGTTTTATTTTTGTTCACTCTTTTGATGCTTTATGCTTATCGATCATAAGGCAAACAAGACAAAACGTTTAAAACTATTTTGTAAAACTATTTTGTGCACTCCTAAAATGAAGATATATTATCTGCCTAAGAATGGATTAATTTTAAAATGAATATGCTGGATACAGCGATTAAATTCTTTCTTAATAATGCCAGTGATATGGGTATCAAATAAGATAACTTTAAGAGTAGAATGCGAAAAGTATAGTGGTGGGTATGCGAGATTCGGCCCCCGCCGACTATAACTATTTGTGTTTGTTTAATAAGTTTTTAAACTATAACCAATTTTCTTAATCGGTATTGCAAACATAGCATGCTACGAAGCCGTATGCCTCCTTGTTAAATAACTGTAATGTGTGGTAAATATGACATCACTGCTCTCTAGCGAACAATCAAACTATTAGCAGTTGACCAACGTGCGTGCATATAATATGTAAAGAGCTTGGGGAAAAAACATGAACGGTTGAATTCTTACACAAATGCTACAAACTGGTGTTAACCTAGTTCTCGTATTTTAGGTTTCAAGATAACGAATGTTAGACAACAAGGAACAACAAGAGGCAGTTGGATTATAAATGGAATGAAATTAAACCTGAATCTTAATCTAATCAAAAATATATGTATGTATTTTGGAGAGTCTTCGAAAGGCGTTATATATTCTTTTTCTTTCACTGTCCCATTAAACTGACAATAAAACCGAAAGCAACCAAATTAACTCGTAGCTGGTACGGGAAGTCCTAAACTGAGTTTGGCTGCAATTCGTTCTTCGTTTATGAGCTTTTATTTAAATGGGTCTCTGGGCAGCATACAAACTTTCAATCGATATTTCGGGCATATATATATATACATATATATATACACATATACTATACACAATCTTGCTAAAATTTTGCGCACAATGAATATCCATTGTCGAATAAATGGGCTTAAAGAGAGTAGAATGGAGTGTGCAAAGCTAACTGAGAAGAATACTATTTATGATGAAGGCGTCATAGAAATCGACAGAGTGAGACTTTAAGAATATAATAATTAATTAATTAATTTATTTTAATTAATTAATTTTTAATTAATTAACTTTTAATTAATTAATTAATTAATTAATTTTTTTCAAATAGGTTTTTATTCAAGTGAACCAAAAGATTGAATATCAATTTTTTTCAAATCCCTTTCACATGATTGACACATATCTTGGTAAATTGGGTTAGGGCGGCAAAGGGTATGCATATCTTACAGAATTTCCGATGAGCATTTTTGAATGTTCCTAATTCAATATTCATTCAATATTTAATGGTGGATAAAAGAATTGAAAAGTGCGTGCGAACGTAATCGTGGTTTCGAGGGGTTGAGAGACACTCATACAGCCGACTAAACAGAAGACTCATGGTTGATCAGTTCGTTCTTAAGAATGTAAGGCTTTTTGAATTCTCCAACGCATACACTTGTACCCTACACATGTTTTATGCATGAGTATCAAAAAAAAAAAAAAAGAAAGAAAATCCATATTCCGCATGTAATGTTTCGTAGACGCCAGATGTGTAAAAGTATCGCAGATTTATTGATGATCGATAGAACTTTTTATGCGACAGTAAATGTATTTATTTTCATTTTCAAAGTCAGATAGTAACAAGTAAGACAATTAAACTCGGTCAGGATCGTATCTTTTATACCCACCACCGTTTAAACAAAAAAAAAAAAAAGACAAAAGAAGTAAAAGAATAAAATTCTCATGCTCTATAATGTAGAGTGGGCGCAGATAATTTCTGCTATTTTCAAAATAAAAACTTTTTTCGTAGAGGCATGTGGGCGGTGTAGGCGTGTCCCTTGAATAGTTCAAATCAATTCCAAATTCTTTTGCAAACTTTTAGGCGATGTCTTCATTTTCGCTAAGGGGAGAATATTTCCCACAACTACTACAAAGTAACGCAAACAGGCAGATGGACAGACGAACAGGCGGGCATATTTAGGTACATTCAAGATTTGAAACTGGCCAAGAATTTGCATACTTTGTGGGGTTTTTGAAGCTTGTTTCTGCGCGTTATAAAAGTATTGAAGAAATAATTCAATTTTGGTACGCTATAATATTGGGTAGGCGTGGTCAATTTTTTCATTTTTGTGTACAAATACTATAGCATTGCCCATAGAATATACGTTCAAATTTTTCGGCACATATTGACTATAGTTTATGAGTAACGAGTAAAAAACCAATTTTTCATTCCCTTTGAAAAACAGAGGTGTTCTCAGTTTACGTGGTGCTAAGGACTTGTCTTTCGATCGATTTTGGCCATTTTTAATATGAATCTGCTTGCAGGAATTTCTAAAGTTTTTGTCAAATTTGACGTCGATATTTGCGGCCAGGAGAATGTTTGCAACAGACATTACACAGACGGACAGACGGGCATGCTTAAATCGATTTAGAATGCGATGCTTATCAAGAATATATATACTTTATGGGCTCTCTGATGCTTCCGTCTGGGCGTTGCAAACGTTTTGACGAAACGAATATACCTCTCGTTCTTCGATGATGGGTATAAAAAAAGTGCAATCTGTAGAAGTCTCGTCAACTAATACATAAAAATAGATATTAAGCATTGAAAGTTCTTGAGATCGACCGTTTTTCATCACACAGTGAAGTTATTAACTACAATAGAATTGAATCGAGACGAACACCGGGTCTCTTGCAGCACAATTAGCTTACAGAGGGACAATAAGGACAACCTAAACTATACGGAATGACAATTGCCTTGATATTGAATGGTAGCGAATGAAGAGTAATCTTAATGATACTTATGAGCTGGAAGTATTAAATTCGATCTACATCTGGATCTCACAAACTGAATTTTTGCGCTCACGTGCGATATATAAAAATTAGAAAAATCCGGATATAAAAACTTAATCACTATTTTGGGATTCTATTGAGTTATGATAGTATCTGCTATAGCAGATACTGTATGTTTAGTGAAAAGAAAAGCCTCGAATTTTGTGCGTTGGTTTGTGGTATGGAATGAAAAACTTAATGCCCAGGGGACTTTCACACGCTTCTTATGAATTCAGCTTTATATCGTTAAAAATGTTATGCACAAAGCGAAACTAATGATTGTCGGATAAGGAAAATTGTGTGACTTATACGATGGATGCATCAAAACTTCTCATCCATGGTATCTCAGTTGTGTGTTGTCTAGCGATGCCGTGACGTGAGATGACTTTAGCTTTATTAAGTAATTCAACGGGTTTCATGTATCTATTGCGCGCTGTCATTAACAGGTGAGTGCAGTTAAAGATATGGTCATCTGGCCACGACGCACAATTGTTTCCCCCAGTCGCACTAAAAAAAAGGCATTACGTTACTATTTATTGGGAAAAACGTGCACTTATTACACGCACCCCTGTACGAGTTTGGTGAAGATGCGATGCGATTATTAGATGAGAAGATACGAACATATCTTTGTGTACTAAGTAGTTATTTAAATATCATTTAAATTTTTAAGTTACGAAAGGCTATTTTTTCCTTTTTTTTTTATTTTTATTTTTATTTTTTTTTTTACTTTTTTATTTTAATAATATTTAGTGTTTTACACAAAAATAAAATAATAATCATATAATTGTCGCCTGGTAATAAGTTGTTATTGGTGTAAATTGCACTGTATGTGTATAGTGTACGTCAGCACAATATATGAAAATTAAATAAAAACTTCAATTATATTAATATTGTAATGATTTCAAAGTTCAATTGGAAATCGTTTGCAAATAAATTTAAAATGAAATCAATTAAAAGTTTTACACACATTTACTATATTGGTTTACATCTTGGACTCGTAATGTCTCCCACATAGTCAGTTAGTTCGTAATGCATCAATTATTCGATAATAATACGCACTTAACTTTAGTTTAAATTAATAAAAAAGGAAATAAATAAAAGAAAAAAAAAAAAAAATTGATTTGTTTTTCTTTTTTAAAAATTCGTTGCAAAGCATATATGTTTTCTTTGAACTTTCGAAACATATCAAATAATATCAAAAATTTCGAGAACATATGATCTGCACCGTTCATCACCGCGTTCGTAGTGCACTAACGCTAAATAACATTAAAATAATGATGAAAAGCAATCAATTTTATATATAACATCGCAAATACGAGCGGAGAGAAAGAGAGAGAGAGAGAGAGAGAGAGAGAGAGAAGAGTGTAAGATAAAGATAAAGATCGCACGCGATTAAATAAATATACAAACAAACAAACACATCCATCCATCTTACAAAATATTGTTGTTGTTTTCTACGATCTACAGTCGGTTGGCGCAAATGATAAGTGCCCAGTGGAGGCAGATCAGAGAGCATGTGAGGAGACAGAATAGTGAAGAGAGAAGAGAGCAACAATTGATAATTGAATATCAGTGTATCAGAATTTGTTTCATAGTCAAATTGTTGTTGATCACGTTGTTATCTATATTTTAAGAGACAAACGAACGGTTCACTAAATTCTTTATATTGTCTGCAACAGATTGCGATAAAGTGCGGCCAACAAAAGAAGCCCATCCACCTAAACACTGAACAGGATCAGCATTTTGTAAAACTACAATTTCTTAACCGAGTCTTAACCGAGTACGTCATAAAACGCCATCCATTCATTTTTCGATCGCAAACAAAGTTTTTCTGGTTTTCTCGTTAAGTAAAGTGTACACAATGTTCGTTGTAACGCGAATACAATGTTTCGTTATACATGTGCATGCACACATATGCACACATATGCACACATAATAGATTTGCTCATTATTTGCTCGTATAATATATATGTTTAGTGTAATGGGGCGAAAGTGCAAAATATTGTCGTTATCACCCCGATGGGATCATAATATGTAATTTGCTGTTAAATTAATAAAAATGTTTTACTAATATTTGCTTGTTTTGCGAAATAATTGAATAATAATTGCAGTACGCGAGTACGCGAGAGGAACCGGTACAAAATATACTTAAATTCGCTGAAACCTATTACTTAACTTTTTTTTGTTTTCGTAGTTTTGTAGCGGGAAAATTCGAAATTTTTCTTCCCTTCTCTTTCTCTTTCTCTTTCTCTCTCTCTCTCTCTGTGTGTCTCGCTATTCGAAAATGAATTGAATTATCAAAATTTTTTTCAATGTCTGCCGTTTTCACTAAACTGAGCTGAATTCCGCTCTGAGTGAACGGAGACAATAGTCAAAGGAATGTTTGCAAGCAGTTTTCAGTACCTGGATCTTACCTTGCATTCCAGATTAGCCTGGGCTACTTGTTGGCGAAAGTTTTAAATGAGTCGAAACCGGGGTTCACATTTTATATCCAAAGCAAAAATAACAACGAACCTAATTATCAAAGGGATTTGGCGAGTGTTTACACAACGTACTGGCGCAGCAGTTTGTGTGCTGTGTGTGCATCAGCTTTACAACGTATATGACAAGTTGCAGTTAATTGGACCAGAATCTTACATAACCAAAAAGTGTAAATGTATGACGACTTCTATAAAACATCCTTTTTATGCTACATGTATGAGGAACAAGGTCATGTCACTTATATTTAGTTCTAAAAAAATTTCAGAATTGAATCGAAAGTTTTACTCTCTCAGCTCAGTTTTATTTAGATGAACTATAGAAACATATTCATCTTAGGCAAGAACTTTGCGAAACCAGTGCTATCCCACCGGTTCAGGGTGACCGAGAACGGGTTGGAATGGGCAAGCTTTTGAACCCGGGGTGGAATCAAGAAAATGGTACACTGACGGTTCAAAATTGGAAAATGACAAAACTGGGCGCTGGGATTTGTGGCCCACTTTTCCAGAAGGCCGTACCAACGGGACATAGTCCCTCCATATTTCAAGCAGAAATCTACGCAACCACCACATGTGCATCTGAATGCTTAAGAAGGCAGTGCAGCAGGGAACGAATCTGCATATAATCCGGCAGCCAAGCCGCGTTAAAGTTCCTAAGGAGGCGAATGAGAACATCCAGGCTGGTGTTGCAGTGCCTTCAAACGCTGAAAGAGCTAGACAGGCATTCGGACGTTCGGGTGTTGAGGGAAACGAACGCGCTGACCACCTAGCTAAGGGGGAGCCCAAGGGGCTATGGTGGGTCTTGAACCAAGAACACAGAGTAAAGTGGATTGTGGATGAAAGCAATGTGCAGGACAGTGGCAGACAAAAAGATTCATAAAATCTTCCGGTAGGGCACATAAACCGCTGGAATTAGGAAAAAGCGACCTACGTTTAGTTACCGGCTTCTACGCGGGTACTAATTCTCTCATGTACCATCTGAAAAACATGGGTATGTTTGATACGGATTCATGCGGATTCTGCCAAGGGACGATTGAAACGTCCCATATTTTATGTGAATGTAAGGCTGTCTGCAGACTCAAGCACCAAGTGTTTGGCGAACATTTTACTACATGGGATACGGTATGGTGCTCCGATCCAAAGAAGGTGGTGGGATTCATAAAAATACTAAAACCGGAGGACTAGGGGCATGGGCGTGTACAATAGATCTTCAAGGTCACGGCATGTCTTGCCCATGTTAAATTAATAATAAAAGATGCGAATAAATTCTTTAATCGTTTAAACGGAAAACTACTATTTCGCTGTACTGTTGATTAGGCATTGGAAAGTCAACGCCATGTACTGTTTTTAGGTCGATGATTAGACGAAATCCGTTTTAAGGCTTAACACAGGCTACAGTTTTATTATTTACTTCTTAGTTATATCACTTGTGCATACATATGTGTGTCTGCATGCAACTATTAATAAATAAAATAATTAATTTTTATATGTAAATGGACTTGTGAACCCGCTGGCCTGCATTGATTTATAAAAATTGGGTCAATTGTTGATTGCATTTTTATTAAATTCAATTTTGATTTAAATCATATTTCTTTCATTTCTTCTCTTTTTATTGCTTTTTATTAATTTAGTGTGACATTCCATTACACATGTTAATAGCTTTGCCGGATATCTATTTATAATAAATGCGGTGAGGGGAACTCTTCTTTTCCCATCAAAGTGCAAACTTATCTTTTCCACATACATACTTTTATTAGGCTTCTAATCGATAAGCATTCGCACAGATTTCCGGTAAAATTCAATATGCTATCATGCTATCGAACTTCTGGGATCTTTTTCAACTCAAATTGATTCTATTAGGTAACTGCTGAAGCGAGCGAAACAAATGCTATTCAAGACTTGAAATTCTCCGTCAAAATCTTTCAGTTGTTGTTGGTGGGTTGAAAATGTCTTTGCTGTTTTTGAAGGATGATGCCTTCGCTGTTAATCAATCAATTGTGGACGGTTTACCTTTATTGCGCATTTCAGTCATTCATCTTTTCACGTTGGTGCAGTTCATGATGCTTGACTCCCTTTCAATCCCAAGACACGCAAAACATTATCTGACGCAATCTTGGACTGGATTTTGCTTCCGATAGCGCTGCTTGCCCCGGTTTGTGTCCTCGATATTTATATCCTACACCACATGTAGTACAAGGTATATTAAGTTAGTGGGAACGAATGTAACACAAAGAAGAGCTTAAGTTAGACCCACCATTTATTATACCGATCGATTCAGAAACATGATCTGAATTGATCCAAGTCTGTCTGTCTCTCTGTCCGTCTGATATCTGTCCATGTAAATTTGTGTTCAAGCTAAAGGTTGCCATTTTTGCGATATTTTGATGCAATTTGGTAAAAAGACTTACTTTGGCTCAAGGACGAACGCTATTGAAAATGGTTCGGATCGGTCCACTTTTTCAACCACTCACCATATAATGACTTTTCAGCATCAGGTAAAATACGCAATTTTCAAAATTTCTTGGCAAAAGTGACTAAGTAGTAGTATTCCGTCATTCTAATTGGTATCAAAACTTTGACCGGCTGTGGCAAGTTTTGAGCCCCTGCTCATGTAACGAAAACGCAAGTTCATATGACAAAAAGATATAATTTTCAATCCTTGATGATAAAAAATATATCGTAATAGTAATTTAATATAAAAAAATTAACTGTGCGAAATTTGGACGATCTCGGCCTACTTTTTTGGATCCTGCTCTAATAAGGATTTTCACGAAAATTGATACTTTTAGGAGCAGAAAAGTCCAAGCTTTTATATGTGATGACGAAAATTAACTCATTATTTCATACAAACCTGAACTTTACAAAATGTGGACTATCTACGTCTATTTTTGGATTCTGCCCTATGTAAGGATTAGACTTGCACTACATTAAATGGCGTTTTGGGCCCGCTTCCTCATACATACGGACATGAAAAATATGCCTTTATAGAGAAACAAAATATAATTTTTGTGTTCAATAACCAAAATTGTGTTAGACAATGTGGTGTAGGGCATTTAATGGCCCAGCCCGACTATAATGTTTATAGTTATTTTCCCATATTGTTGTTGCATTTGAATCGCTTTCCATTGCTCCTTATCAATCTCTTGAATTGATTTCGTGTCGTCTCCGCACCAATTCGCAAATGGAAATTCAGTCCATTACAAATATGGAGCTTTTTTTGCATTCAACCCAATTGAAATGGTATACAGCTATTTTTATATCCACCTCTCAAGGATTTTGTTTTTTTCATAGGAAAGTTTAGAGACCCCATAAAATATATATTTTCTTGATCAGCGTGAAATTGTGAATTGATTAAGCCATGTCTGTCCATCTGTGTGGTGTTTATTGTTGGTACTCTCTTGGTCGCAAAAATGAAGGTATCGACTTGAAATTTGATGGAAACATTGGAAGTTTTTGCACGCAGATTGATATTGAAAATGGGCCAAATTGATCAGAGCAGAAAGGCGCAGCGCGTAGGAGCGTAAACTCAGCGCAACTTAGTTTTTTTTAACCAAAATTTTTTGAATTTTTTCTCGTTACTCGGAAATTATTAAAGTTAGAAAGCTGAAATTTTCCGCATTTATTTTACGAAACACTCCACTCTTGACGTGGAAATATGAAAAAAATCCGCCATGCCCACACAAAGTTACAAATGTCTCAATATTCTCTTTTTTTCACGTCTTTGAGATTTTTTGCTTATTGATCACAAGGTAAACTCAACAGAATGCTTAAAACTATTTTATACATTCCTTGCGTAAAGATGCATTAGCTCTAAAGTAAATGTGGTAGACACCGCGACCTGGTGATATAATTTTTTTTTTTAATACCAGCGATATGGGTATCAAATAAACGAACTTGGAGAGTAGAACGCGAAAAGCCTAGTAGTGGATATGAGAGATTCGGCTCCAGCCGAATATAAATTTCTTACTTGTTTTGATTAATATTTAATTCCGCAGCAGTGTCGCAAGATAAAATGTGCCGACCTTTCTCGATCATTGGAAGCATCTCATTGACTTTAGCCGAGCAGATGGTGGCGCGTCTCTAATATCGACAATGTACTGATTTTTTCTTCAAAACGAAATTACTTTGGACTGAAGTAACAAATGCCGCAATGTTTTTTTGCAATAATTATATGGCGAACTAATATCATCCACATATTACGATGAGTAAGTAGATAATGGAACATCTATCAAAACCTTTCTCGTAGCAATAAATTTTTGGAATTTAAAGAATGAAAGAAGAAACACACACACACACACACTAAAACAATTCAGAGAACTGTAGTAATTATTATATTTTTAGCAAATGCTTACCGGTTCCTAATCTATTTTTAATAGAATTATTAGAAGTTGCCGTGAAAGTGAAACGCGATCGTACCGTTTTAATCTCTTACATATATTCGCTTAAGCTTTTTAGTTTTTCACAAGAAATTCAAATACGAAATACTACATAAGAGAAGATTGAAAATCTATGCTAAACAAAACTTTTTGAGGAGTACATCCTTGGTATAAATTTAAAAAAGTCCTAAAGTACAAGCACTTGAACTTTGTTCAGAAATTATCAATAATTAGATCTTGTCGCCAAACTTCTTAGGAGAATTCTTCTTCAGAATTCGCGAGAAAAAGCTCCGAGAAAGAGGCTCATGTGAGCCAAGCTTAGTAGAAGTCAACTTAGATGTTAACCAATTTTTTATGTTTTCATGTTTATCATGAAATACTAAAAATTCTTTTTACCTAACAGAGGCAGGCGTGTTTTCTGTTTTTGTAATAACTTTCCGAAGAACGTTTGTGTGCAGAGTTAATTCCAAGAACGATCCCATCCAAATGAAATTATTTATATTTTTTTTTTTTGACACGTTAAGACAGACAGACAGACAGATAGACAGACATACAGACAGACAGATAGACAGGCATACAAACAGACAGATAGACAGATATACAGACAGCCAGACAAATAGACAGACATGCTCAAATCGATTAAGAAAATGATGGTGAATCGATCGATCGGAATAATAAAATGTGAATGTGTGTTTTGAACATAGCATATGTCCGCATAAATTGACTACACTCACTACCATAAGCAGTGTAGGGTATAAAGATTAAAAACGAAGATTTCTTTAGCAGTACCAGTCAGTGAAGATTGAAAAGGTAATTAAATTGTAAATAATTAAATAGTAACTCAGTTGGTGGATAGAAAACATGAAATGAAAACAGATTTTATTAAGTTTTCTATTAATGTAAATAACGAAAAATTGTGTCTATGTAAGCACGCGAAGAAAGTTGAGAAAATTATTCATTCACACACAGAAGTGATTTTAAGAATAATTTAACCATGACATACATGCATTCACCTGAGAGATTTCTTTTTTTTTTTATGTCCATCATTGAAGGATGAGAGATATGTTCATTCTGCCAACACGTTTGTAACGCGTAGAATGAGACTTTAGAGATACCACACGGTACATATATATGTATATATTAAATTCTGAATCGATTTCAATATGTTCATCTGCCCGTCTGTCCGTCTGTCCGTCTGTTGTAAACATTCTCCTGGCCGCAGATCAAATCGCACTATCGACTTCAAATTTGGCAAAAACATTGGAAGTTCTTGCATATGCGTTAATATTAAAAATGAGTCAAATCGATCGAAGGACACACCCACGATTGCATGTGAAGCGCAAACACCTTTGATTTTCAAAAGGAATAAAAAATGGTTTTTTTTCTCATTACACCTAAACTATAGCAGATAAATGTACAAACATTTGTTGAAATAAATATTCTATGAGCGATGCTGTATCACCTCTACAAAGATTGGAAAAAATGATCACACACCTACTTAATATTATAGCGTATCAATATATAATTTTTTTCCAATACCTTTATAAGGCGCAGGAACAAGCTTCAAAAACGCCATAAAGTATATAAATTCTAGGCCAGTTTCAGATTATGAGTGTGCCTAAGCACGTCTGTTCGTTTGTCCGTCTGTCCAGTTGTATAGTATCTGTGGCAGAGACTCTTCCGTTTGCGAAATTGAAGATATCCCCTACAATGGAATTTGGAAGTTACCCAAACCAAATCTTCTAAAGGACATGCTAACAACGCCCACATGCCCACATGCGGAAAAAACTGTCATTTTCGAAATAGGAAAAATCAGTTGTGCCCACTCCCTATTATAGAACATGAAAATTTTGTTCTCTTACTTTTTTATCTTTTGCAGAATAACGGTGACGGGTATAAAAGATTCGCCCACGACCGAATATAATTTTCTCACTTGGTTTCTTTTCGAAAAGAAAATTGCTTATATATCATTGTAATTATAGATGGAAAGAGATAGCATTCGCTTTGAAATTAAAAGAAAAAAAAAACTAACATCACAATTATCAACTCTATGCACGCAAAGCAAAAGGTTGGCTTTTTGCATTCCAGTTTTACCCTTTACTCTGTGCCCACTATTTGCCCATTATTTGCAAATTGTACAACAAAACACATCCTTAGCCACCTACCATAAACGATGTAAGGTTTATGATATGTTTGTGAAATATTTTTATACCCATCGCTCAAGGATGAGGTGTATATTCATTTTATCGTAACGTTTGCAACGCCTACAAGGAAACTTCAGACTTCAAACTTCATTTCTTACTTGTCTTTAATTGCAGTTAAAAAAAGGAAACAAAAACATTCAATTTAAGGCGACAATGTATATATATATATATATATGTATATATATGTATATATCTTTCAAATCAATCACCGGTTTTTTTTTTATATATATATATATATATATATATATATTTAATGCCGAATTATCGTATGTTTTATAAAAATTTACTCCTATAGAAAATTTCAAACCGTGGCCGTGTTTGGGTTTGTAAATTCTTAAAAAAGAAAAGAAAAAAAATTACGAGAGCAAGTTACTAATGGGTTTGCGCTCCCTTTTTTTGCTGATCGACATTAAACCGTCCGTACGGCTTTATAAGTAACCACAACACAAAGCAATTCCATAGCATCACCAAAAACATGCTTCGCAGGAACGTATCTATGAAACGATGCAGAGTGACTTTTGATTAAGTGTACATTCCCGTTGCTTTAATTTTCTTGTGTTTACTTCTTAACTATTTACCGTTTGAACGTAAATTCAGCTTATGTAGGCACTTACACTAGGGAATGTAACCACGATGGTAACAAAACAGATATGAAATTTTAACTTTCTAATCTAATTCTAATTTTTTTCAATTGGTGAACGAACGGAGGGACAGACATTGCTTGAAATCGAAATATATCGTTGCGACTACCATCGAACATTTGGTTAACTTAACAGACCTCTCTGTCATTTGTCTATTTCTATATACTCACAACGTAGCTCACATGCTTAGCGGGCAATCATTTTCACGTGCCTTTCGCACATGTTGTAGACGATGTAGACAAAAGTAAAAAATTTTTAATTAAAGACGATTTTCCTTCATCATTGATTGCTGGTTAAGTAATTTTTGAATTCATGTTTTTTTTTTTTTTTTTTTTTTTTTTTTTTTTTTTTTTTTTTTTTTTTTTTTTTTTTTTTTTTTTTTTTTTAATACCGGATATCCGCTTGGTGTCCTATCTTATAGTTAAGTGTCAGCAGAATGAAAAATTGAAATATTTCAGTAAAGTGAAACAAAAAAAGAAACTCTCTGAGTATAAATAATCAGAACTTCTTTATAACAAACATTAGAAGAGTGCGCCAATGTTAAGATGGAAACCACGGTTCTTTGTCCCACAATTCGCATAATAACAGAGAAAATACGAAATACTTTTTTTGGGCGGAGTTTAATTCTATTGGGTCTGTTAGTCAGCTAAATCGAATTTATTAGTCGATCTTAGTATCTAAGTGCAAAGTCCTTATACCACAGTTGCATGAACCGTTTGTATGCCTATCGCTGGGTATAGTTTGATTATTTGTAGCACAACATTCCTTTGAAATCAAATATTAAATCAAAACCGAAAATCTTCTGTAATTACGAACGTGAACATCTTCAAGGGCTGGGCTTAGAATATTCATACTCTTCATACTCCTCATATTCTTTAGGTTATTTGCTGCATAGGACTTTTAAGGTTTAATGCACCGCAGAAAATCGCTTACGAAAAACGAAATGTAGGAAGTGCTGAGAATGAATTGCGAAAGACCAACAAACGATTATTTTCTGAATTATGTTCATTAAGACGTAATTTTCGATATATTTTTCGGGAATATCTGCTACACTGAAATGCTATAACGGGAACGAATCGTAATATAAAGGAAATCCATTAAGTGGAAAAAGGGAGCAGTTTTTCACTTTGGTCGGGAAAAACGAGCGAAAAGTAGAATAAAAAAATAGGCATAAAAAATGAATATGAAAATTTTGAATCGAATTGGAGCCCTCCCTCTCTCTCTCTTTCTTTCTTTCTATCGATTCTTTTGCATCGCCCTCTTTGAAAAACGTTCTTACCAAGCCCAGGTCGTTAGATAGAGACAAGGCCTACTTTCAAGGCCTATTATATGATGAAAATTTTGTGTAGAAATGCGATGTGACATCCAAAATTGATTGCGGGCATTTCGGACTGAATAGGTCTATGTAAGCTTTCTAATGAAGAACAAACTTTTGTGTGACACAAGACGAAAGTTGTTAAAGGATGAAAAGTTTTTCGAAAAAAAACAAGAGCTTTACAAAACAGCCCCCCCCCCCCCCCCTCCCGTCACCCGTCACCCTCAGCCGCTCTTTTCCTTTATAAGAGTTCTCATAAGGTACAACTATTTCCACTGCAAAACCGTATGTTTTTTGCTCATTTCTACTGTAGGGTATTTAAAGTTCACCTTGACCAATTGTAAGAAGAATTTTTGGACTTTGTAACACTAACAACACTTAAAAAGAAGAAATCAATTAACCAACACTTCCCATTTGAGTTCTTCACAGAGGCAGCGCAAGTGAATGAGTCCCAACAACTTCTCCATAATATCTGATACCAAGCGGTATCGTATCTTGAAGGACTTCTTTAGGAACAATGATTGTGTGTTATGGTGATTTTAGAAAGTTAAAGTAGTCCATGGAAGGGGTTTACTTGCCATAAAACTAATAACGAAAAGTAGTGAAAAGCATTCTAGAATGCCGTAAGGGTAGTAAGAGCGAGTAAGTTCGTCCTGCACATACCTTTCCAAATGGCAATTATTTTCATTATTTTTACTAATCGCCACAACTGCATTATCTGTACAAAAATGGGTGTCTGCAACCGCAGGTGTTGGATAGTTGTTGCATATTGAAGCACGCTTCCCAACGACGCTCTTTTCCGACCTGTTCAACGAATGTTCATTGTTTGCGGTTAGATTAGGGTTTAAAGTTATTACGAGACCGCTGGCTAACGTTGTAGTCGCAGTCGATATATATACATTTGGGAAATTGGAACCTTTACTTAATATTGGCTGTTGAGATGGCGGCAAAGGCGGCTTTGTCGCGGAGCAACTCTCTTCAATTGGCTTTAGGGACTTTTTCGAAGTGAAGCTGCGGCGTATCGTTTGCAAACTGTGTCGCAAAAACGATTCACGCTTCATACCGCAAGCCATAGACAACGTTGATGCATTATTTCGTATTGTTTGCGTCTTATCTTGGACTTCCATTATAATGGTGGACTTGTGTACAAAATCCGTTTCCACATTCGATGACTTTTGAAATCGTGCTTTTTCTTCGCAATGAGATGGACGTTCTGGGTGTTCTCGGTTATCGAGAAGGCTGTACGTTTTTATGAAAAACAATTTGGAAGAATTCTTTGGCATTTTTGTAAAATCGAAGTCTATCGGACCGTTTGCTTGGTAAACAATGCCTCCAGTACTTTGACAAAGAGCTGCAGTTACCTGCTGCTCTTGGTGTTCTTCGAATTGATTGCCGTTAGCAGATTGTGACTTCGAACAATTAATTTCCGGCTTATCTGCTATTTTGAAGAATTTTCTTTTACGCGCCATTATGCGACTTTTTAAAAGACTTTCCGCATTTGTTTTTTGCGCTTTTTCTTCTTCTTTTTAGTTCTTCATTTGAATTTTATTTAATTGCGTTACACAATATATATGTAAAATGTAATTTCTTATTATCATAACTGGTTGATTTGTTTGTTTTATTCACAAATCGTAAATTAATTAATTGAATCCGTGTCTCGCACTTTTTTTTATTATTTATTCATTTTCTCTTAGATTTTTATGGAAAACACGATTTATACGATTTTTGTTTCCTAAAGTTTAATTTTATAAATTTTGTTTTAATTTTGCTTAAAATATTTTTATATTTAATTTTTCCTTTTTATTTATTTATTTATTTATTTATTCATTTTTTGTTTTTTTCTGCTTTTATTGATCATTAAATTCTTGCATATTGTTTGTAAAAATCTTTTAGAAAAAATAAAATAATTTTAATAAAATATTTGTTTTTGTTATGTTAATTTAAGCAAAATACACACACAACTGTTTAAGTAGACATTAGTTTGTGCACTGTTGCTGTTGTAAATCTCAATGAATTCTTTTTCGCGTTACATTTTGCTGCAACGTTAAACAATAGCATTAACAAATCAGTCCGCATGTGCTAACAATCGCTCGCTCATTCACTCATTCACTCATTCACTCATTCACTTATTCGCTTACTTCCCTTAAATTGCATTGTTGCTGACTGGTCTATAATACAGATGCGCTGTTGCAGGCTTTCTATAATTCATGCAGACCAGAAGCAGGAATACAACAAGAGAAGAAGAAGTCAACGAACGACTTGTAAATTATAAATATTTTCATTTATTTTATTTTTGCTTTCAAATCGTGTGTAAACATAAAAATAAACGAAATTTTCAAAAACACAAAAATTCTATATTTATCTGCGCTTTGCATACCAAAGTTCGCTAATTTATTACGCTGCGAAAATTATCTTTGCTCCTTTCTCAGTTCCCTCACGTGATCTCTGAATATTCATTATTATTTTTATATATATATATATATATGTAATGGGCGAAAGTAAGCGAAAGTTCAAAGATAACCGCACACCACAAACACTGCTGTAAATATTTACACCTCGATTGCATTGATTTTTTTTTTCCGTTTTTTCAATTTTATTACAATGTTTTACATAAAAAACTAAAATCGCTTACGCCCTTTTTATATAAAAACAAAAAAAAAAAACAACAACAACAAGAAATAGTTACGTACCGCTTAAAGAGACTCTTCCACTCTCCCCATCCCTTTAAACTGTAACTTGCATGAAACTGTAAGAGTATTAGGTTTTCTTATTTCGAACAGATCGGGAAAGAAATTAAATGTTAGATCGATATATGCCGCAGGACGCTATCTGATGTTTCTTAGCTGTCGTCAAAGTCGCGGTTTGCCGAAGATCCACCCCCTTTTTTTTGCAGTTTTTATCTGTGACCATCACGTAAGCGCTAACAACTAATGTCTCGAGTCTAATCTTATCTTTCCGAAAGACCAAAAACAAAGAAGCTCAACTTCGATGAATCTCTCGCGCACTTGCAATTTATTCAACTGCATATTTACGAATCGCATATGCTGTCATGTTGCGATAGGGAGCAAAAACAAAAAAAAAAAAAACAAATTTAAAAACAATTTAGAGGGCGTTTCAGATAACCAAATATGTGAATGTATGCATCTCTGAGGGACATTTTCAACAACTTATCATAAAATGTTAGAATAAAAGTATCCCAGAGCCGTTTTTGTCTGTCCGATCTGTAAAAATGAAGGGGGAAAAGAAAATTCAAGCCCAGCAATGCACTGCTCGTTCGCCTCTCGACGATATTTCGCTTGGTCATATAAAAAATCAAAAGCCCCGAAACGATGTCTTTTTTCCTACTATCGCTTGAAAATTTACATTAATGCGAGTCGATCTTAGCGAAGCTTTGACGGCGCACAGCAGGGCTTTCTCGTCGCTCTATGATATAAGAGAACAACAACAAGTTTATTATGGTCAATAGCGTACAAGGTGTGCGTTCCAAGGTGTGCATCTCGCATATCGACTCGTTTTTCCGCCTCTAACTCCGTTAGAGTTAACTCTAACTTTCAAAACCGCCCCCATTGCAAAAAAAATAAAAAGTTTACCTTTTGATATTTGACGTTTAATATTCGCTCCAAGACCAGCATAGCCGTTTACTATTGTGGGACTAAGATCAGGGGGACCTTTTCACAAAATATAACGCTGGACATATTTTTGGTTTCTTTTCTTTAACTTAAAATAGTTTGTTTTTTCAATATGATCGACCAATCAATCATCCAGGATATGCGCCATATACGACGTGGCAGTGTTACGCTTTTATCGACTGAGCACTCATTGCGGCTACGACAAAGTATACGCAAAGCTCAACGGGACTTGAGCCCGGGAATACCGAGCTGGCAGTTGCGACTGCTATCTATTCGGTTATGCCTACGTCCTCTCTCTTTCCCCATTTTTTTATCTTTCCTCACTTGTTTTTGACTTCTGATTGTCACGGTGTCACAATACTGTTTTGTTTGACTGCTTAGCAACAGAGTCATTAAATAAACGAAAAACTCCGTTGCGTTTTCCCCAACATATTGCGTTAAAGTTGCATAACTTTGTTAACACAAACCCTATTAAGCCATAGTGCGGCACGTTTGAGTGGTGACATAATCATTGCAAAGAACTTTATGGCGTTGAACGGTTGTATATCATTTGAATTGAGTTGAATACGAAAGAGGCTTCATGTTTGGATATTACACGAGTTAATGGTGAAAAATTGATTGGACTGAATTTCCATTTGCGAATTGGTGCAGAGACGAAACGAAATCTGGCCATTTTTCAAGAGTTTGGTAACGAGCGATAGAAAGTGATTTAAATGCAACAATAATATGGGAAAAATGAGGGATGCGGCGCTGCCTGTGTCAGATAATGTTTTGCGTTTGTTGGGATTGGAAGGAAGTCATGCATCACGAATTGCATCAACGTGAATACGCAATAAAAGTAAAGCGTCCACAATTGATTGAATACCAAGGGCATCATCCTTCAAAAACAGCAAAGGCATTCTCAACGTAACGGCAAACGACTGAAAATGTTTGATTGAAAATTTCAAGTTTTAATGCATTCACCGTATAAGTCAAACTTTGCCCCGTCTCACTGGCATTTGTTTCGCTCGCTTCAGCACTATCCTAATCGAATCAATCTGACTTGATTTTCTCTCTATATAAGAGTCTTCACTTCATGATACTGCCTATATCTGTTGGGGTCCAAAAAAATAGACCTATGTGTTAATCTGTTTTCTGTAGCGCTATTATGAATTAATTTTCATCATTAAATATTAAAAATTAAGCCTTTTTCCGAAGGGCTCACTACTCATAGGATATCTTATATGGAGTGGGGCAAGAAATAGACCCATGTGGATCAAACTAGGTCCATTTAATTTTTTTATTTAGCAACCATCATAAGCAAATTTGCATTACAAAGGATCCTTATATGCGGTGGTATCCAAAAAACAGACCTACGTGGTCCAAATTCGGTAACGTAGATTACTTTGTCAACTTACTATTATTAGCTAATTTTTACTATGTAATGTTGGAAAAGTCGACCTTTTTACTATATAAAGCTTCCATTTCCGTAAGAATTGGTGTATGACAGCGGGTTCATAAAATTTCCCCAACCAGTTCAACCAAGTTTTCACACCAATTTGGAATGCCGAAACATTACTACTTAGCCGCTTTTGCCGAGAAATTTTGTAAATTGCAATTTTTTCCCATATAACGACTTTTCAGAATAGGACGTTATATGAGGAGTGACCGAAATAGTGAATCACCGATTCGAACCATTTTCAATAGCGTTCGCCCTTGGGCCAAAGTGTGTCAAAAATTGCGACCTACAGCTTGAACACAAAAATGCATGAATAGGCATCAAATGGACAGATGGACAGACAGGCTTAGATCAATTTAGAAAATAGTTCTGATTCGATCGGTATAATTAAAAGTGAATCTATCTTAAGCCCTTCTGTGTGTTACATACCTAGTTAAGTAGTCTGTACTCTGTTAATATACTCTGTACCCCGAGTGGTGTAGGGCATAAATATTGCATAAAATTTGGATAAAAATTGTTTGGACATCTCCCCATGTCTTTGTATCCTGAGCAATGTAACGCTGCTTATGCTAAGCGTTAATTTTCGTCCAAGATGACAATTGTTACGCTATCTACACTTTTCTCTCCCTCTCCCTCTCCCTCTCCCTCTCCCTCTCCCTCTCCCTC
>KK500172.1:53672-87444 GCA_000688715.1 Glossina pallidipes | reverse complement strand
CCTCTGTTTTGTGTAAAAATTTGCTTGCGTGTAGTGCTCTTTACTAAAAATTTACCGCAACTGATTATATGACAGCAAAAAGGAGAAAAGTTATCATATTAACCAAACTGAACCGAACCAGAGGCTTACTGTAGACAAATAATAATAATAATAATATCATATGATTGTGCTTGAAGAGAAAAACCAACGACCGAAAAAAAAAAACAAGAACACCTCATGCATAATGTATTGCAGTAAGAGAGATATTACTCTCTTTCTCTATTACTCTTAATTTTAATTATTTCTTAAATGAGAATACGAATGCGTTTCGCACATAGCGCAGTGCAAGAAAGCTCCGCGAGCGAAACAAACAACTTTGCATTTTCTCAAACAGAGATAATTCGAATTATTTCATCACACCTATCACCTCTCTCTTCTGCTTATACTCATCTACATGAAAAAAAAAAAAAAAAAAAAAAAAAATTTGAAAAACACGAAAAAATGCCGGTATCTTTTGTTTTGCCATATTACGAGAAAGAGAGAGAGAGGGAGAGAGGGAGAGAAAAAGAGTAAGAGAGCAGCATATTATAAAATCGGAGTCGCGAGAGTCGCGATAACTGTAAGCTTGTGTTAAACGAAAATGCAATTGCGCCCGTTATGCACATTGTGCTATAACATCGGGTATCTCTTCTCGCGCTCTTTGTGCGCATTCATGTATTAAGTACTACTTTACTTAACCATATACAGTTTTGTCGCTATGGCGTATGAATGATGTATTTATTACTTTTTTTTTTTTTTTTAACAAAAGAAGAAAATGAAGAAGAAATTCTTTAGCTATTTCATGACCACATTTTTTATAGTTTCATTGCACTTTTATTCAATTTCCATCGATAGCCTTGCGTGTATGTGCAGTGAGCATCCTTCCATTTTCCAAAAAGAAGGACAAATTGAATGCTTTCGAAAAAAATATGTTATATATATCCTGGGACTAAAGAACCAGTTAAATGCAATTCTTGCAAACGAAATTTTTTCTTATTTATGTGCATATGTGGCACATATGTAGTCATAGAAGCTCATCATCAGTTCGATGCTTATCAGCAATGAAATCAAATGTTTATGAAATTTGGTAAGAGTTTGGATATCAGGTACATATAATATATCCAGCACACAGTTGGTTATGCCGTTTGCTTCAAATTTCGAGGATCTGGTAACATTTCGAAGACTCAAAGGAATCGTTTCGAAGAGTGCGTTTGTCTGTTCTTCGAACAAACGCTTAAACAACTTGGCATTTTTAAGTTTGGTATTCCGACACACAAATCTCTCTCTCTCTCTCTTTCTCTCTCTCTCTTTCTCCTCCTCTCTCTTTCTCTCGTTTTTTAGCTCATTTCTGTATAGCTCTCTCACAAGTAGACTAAAATTGCATGATGGATCGATATTGGCCTTCTCCTATCACCCTTGGCCTTGCGATACTTGTGCATTAAAGGGAGTACAACTTGTCAACTTACCTCTCGGCGCTTAGTGTTCGTAAGCCCATTGATGCGGTTGAAGTCACTTTCAATGTTTGTTTTAGTAAAGAGTTCAACATGCCGTTACTCTGCGAGCGTTTCTGCACAGGTGATGTTGATGGCGGCGTGGTCGGTGTTGCGGCGGTTATATCGACTTGGGGTATTTTAAATAACGGTATTGCATTATTATGAGATTTTTCACCTGGATCCGTATAACAGCGCGGCCGTACTATCATCATATCATTGTTGAGCTGACTTTTGCGATGACGCAATTTCTTACGCGAGAGACCAAAGCATAAAGCATCCGAAGACTTAAAACGTTGCTTATGAGATTTATAGCGATTGCTTCGCGTACTAGACTCACTAGAACTAGTATTTTCACGATTAATACGCGCTGCAAGAAAGGAATCACATAAATGATAAAGAAAAAATTAATTATTATTTGGCCTCGCATTATAAAAATCAATGATTTCTCAGATCGGGTTGGACGAGTAAAACTAAAGCCTATTAATACAATTAAATGAAGTAATCATTTACAAAATTCGATGTTATATGAAGAATGATCGTAAAACTGATCCGATTCAAGTCAATTGTGAAAAAAGAAAAATTCGTCCTTGATACACAAAACGCACGGATGTCTTTCAAATCGTATGAAAATATTTGGAAATATTTGGCCATTATACGGAAAAATACACAGACACTGGACGCATAGACTACAAATTGAAGTCGTTCATCGTGCACTGCATCAGCAATAAATTAAACAAATTGGCTATGACTCCACCCACGTACTTACAATCACTATTGATGGCCCTTAAATCCTCTAACGATGCCAGCGACATAGAACTCTCATTAAATGACACTGAACTGCGAGGTGTCAAAGACCGTCGCGAATCCTTACGCAATGACGAGAGTAAATGATTCTCAGTGTTAACCGTTAAATATTGCGTCGACTTGAAATCACTCATCGTGTTCACGATTATCAATCAATCAATTAATCAATCAATCAATCAATCATACAATTTGAACTTTGTCTTTAAGTTTGTGTTTAACAAAATTCTTTCAATTATTCATTTATTTTGTTGGCTTTACTCAGAGGTCTCCTTTTTTTCGTTCCTTTCTTTTGTAAAATTCATAGATAGATAGTTTTTCACTTAATTAGCTTTAAAATGTTATTTCGCTTTTGTCTAAGCAAACAATTTAGTTGTTGTTAATCTTTTAGTTAGAAAACTGCTACTAGTTTGAAAATTCAATGTATACGCTGTAGCCGGAACGTCGACACAAACAGGAATATGAACGTTCAAGATCCAAAGCAACGTTCGCTCACATAAAAACGTAGCAGTAGTAGAAAGAGAGGTGTGTCTAAAAAGATTTGGCTGGCTTGGTGTGGTGTGTGTTTATCGGAAAATCGACCCATGAACTTGTTTGTAGCAATAGTGACAACGGCGCTTATTGTCTGCCATCTACTGCTAATTATTATTGAATTACTCAACTAAGAGAAAAGTTAATTATAGCCACTTTTCAGTTCATAATAGAAATACGATTTCTCCGTCCCTCCCGTCCTAATCGTTGCAACAACAGTTCGAAACATTAAAAGCAATGAATCGACGAATACTTTCTCAACATATATAACAAAGTGAAATATTCACAATTTTCGGTACTTTGTACCCAAAAGAATTTTTCTTTCCTCTAATTTAAAGACAAATTTTCTTCGATGAAAAAAATACCTTATAAAATGAGAGCTAGAGACGCTCGGTGTTCATCTCATTTGTTAACGTTTTTTTTTTTTTTTTTCTGAATATAAACTCAAAAAAAAAAAAATAGTAATAATAATAAGTAAGAAAATGCTCTATTCATACGCTTGGGAAGTTTACGAACCCTTCGACTGACACATGCAAAACACTAAAAAACTCTGCTTAGTCTATGCTGCTTGCTTGCTTGCTTGCTTGCTTGCAGATTGGCATTTAGACATTTGCAATTACTTTTACAGAATTTAAAGGTCGCAAGAGCGAGGCATTTACAAGTTGCGTTTGCTGATTGAAAGACATCGCAAAATGAATAAATCATAAATTGATTTGAAATTGAACGGCAATGTGATGCAAAGTCCACTACACGTCCACTTTCGTCAACGACGCGAACATTTTTTTTTATTTTTTTTTTTCTTAATTTTAATAATCAATCAATTTTCAATTTAAAATAAACATAACTAACTATAGTGCATGCGAATTTCGTCGTCGATCAAATGAAAATTAAACTATAATTAAATATATAACGGAACCAGGTCTTGAACAAGAGCATTGCACAAGATCTCGTACATAAGATTCATTCAAAAAGTCTATGTCTTGCAGAAGGCAGACAAGACTGCTTCATCGATTCTTCTTCTTCTTCTTCTTCTTACTCTTCTTCTTGATATTAATTATGAACATGAAACATAGTTGAGTTAAAAAATGTTTGATTTTTTTATTCAAAAGCAATCCTAACATAAACAAACCGATAGCAAGACAAGTAAAGAAGACAGGATCAGGTTACTGTTAACAAACTTGTTCTTGTTGACGAGTAATTGCGAGAATGAAGCTAATGATGAGAATTATGATGTTCCAGGAACTCTCTGAACTTGCTCGTTCATCAATGCCTTTGTGCCTCTGTGTCCTTAAGATACGATCGCGATTCCATTCGATTATCTTGCTTTACGTCAGTACGATACTGAAGGTAAACCTGGATTTTAATGAAATGAAAATGACGTAATAACTAGACGCGTCTCAACACTGTTTTAGTATAGACGATATTCCTCCTCTCGGTCAAGTGAAATCGAGAAGAGTGGATGCATGGTTTAGTCGTCGCATTAAAAGCTGTAACATGTAGCCGCGCTTGGCGGGGTCGGTGACATAAGTATATTTACATTTCTAATCCGACCACTGACAACGTTATGAAGCAAAAAAGGACACCTTCGCCTTAACATCCGCGAACTTTTTGTAAGTTGAGAATGTATTTTTTTAGGACAATCTTCCGGTAATTGAATTTTTCGAATCTTTAGAGTAGTGTTTGAAAATCGATTCGCATCAAATGCTTTGTGCTTTGTGACTAGCAAGACATTTTCTCCTCCTGACCGAGTTATAAGTGAAATAACGGTTTGTTTACATTTTTTTTACCTCATGCCTATGATATTTTCAGCTTCTCTTTAAATTTGATTACCTCAGCGCGCCGAACTGCAACAGTCGGGGGGTTGTCTTACGAAAGAGAATTATGTTCGCGGCGCTTTTTACAAACCCAAAATCTATTTAACTCAAATCGATGGTTTAAAAGATGGCTTTTCATCGGCCCATACCGCTTTCAAATGGAATTATGTACCCGATGATGGTTGTGAGGTTGTGAATTTTCCCTAAGGAAACCTTACATGATCATTAGGCTGGGCTGTTCCCAAGCATCCTTATCTTCGCGAAAATAAAATGCTCTCTTTATTCGCTTAACACACTACACTACAGCTGAACTGGAATTTGTTCTTAACTTACTCGACAATGTTGCTCCCGCGTCGGTTCAAAACAAGAAGGAAAAGAAAGTTCCAATCTTCTTCGACTCTCCGACGCGGCCTTCATTCGGCATTGAATTGGTGTCGCCAGTCGGTCAATTTTACACATGCGATATATATCCTCGGATTTTCCTCGAATGCGACAACTATCGCATATTCCATCCCGGTACCTAGTGTAAGCATAAGAGATACAATAGTACGTCTTTGTTTTCGGATGCTATTAGATTCTTTTCTTGAATTCATAACAGTTTTTAATTAGGCATTAGTCTCTCTCAGTATGCGCAAAAATCGCAGGATATCGGCGATGACATGAAACAAGAAGTTGATAATCCTGCTACAAAGTGCTACAAGTCGCGTTACACGAAGTCAACAAGAGCTGATAGTCAGCGCTCCAAATATCCGCAACGAAATTTATCAATTTGCGTTTGCTTACTCTCTACAGGATATAACTTTTTAATAGCGTCTTTTAACTTAACATTATTTTATGTAGAAAAGGAAAAAATGGTTTATGAAATTAAAATCACAATAAGCAATAATTTAAGTAAAATAAGTTTCATAAGCGAGCTGTAACATGTACATTATGCATTACGCTTGCGTAAGTTACGAAATTGCATAAATTTTCTTAAATCATTCCGCATTAGCGTTTAAAATTGTTTGCATATTGTGTTCGACTTCATCGTCATGGATTATCGGTCATATTAAGGGCTAAAAAATATTAAACAATTATTTATTTATTTATTTATTTATAATATTAATTAAATTAAGAATGTATATTAAATATTAATTGATTCACAAGTATTTTCTTTTAAAGTAAAGAAAGTATTATCGTGAGAGAAAGAAAATTTGCCTTTAAACTGCAAAGTTTCGCTTACTTTAAAAAAAAGTAAATTACTTAAGAGCAGCGGCAGCTAAACGCAATGGAAACATTGCACAAACAAATTGACGAAGAATGGAAAAGAAAATGTAAAATTTTTATAAAACCAAAGGACAATAACGTAAAGTAGAAAGAGTAGTGCGGATCCTTAAGCGAATGAGTTCACATATCAATATAATCATTTTTGTAATTATTCTCTCTTGTAACAGTAATCAACACATACGCACATATTCCAATGTATTATTTTGTAAAATTTTTCGCGACAAGAAACTTCAAAAGTGATTACTTATCTTTCAGAATTCGTATAAACAGCGATTACATTAGCTTTTGATCAAAGTAAAAATAATTTTGCAATAACAATGCCAGCAACATTTGTCATCAAAGAAATCCTCTCATGAATGCGACGAAACGAAATTTCACAATTCTTTCAATAACGTAACGATTGAAGCCTACTTGCAAGGTAAAAGGCTAACTTAATTTTGCCAGCAAGGAGACCTCATATCTGAATTAAATTATTTATGGCCAAAAAGTATGCTTCGTTATATGCACTATGATGGCAATTCTCTTACAACTTGTCGTCGCTTGGTTTGTGACTAAGATGCTCGACTAAGCAAAGACAAAAACTCTTCATACGAGCAAAGGCAGAGAAGAAATGTACATTTACACACCTAAATATCAGATGGATCAGATGGAAAAAACCCAAGACATAATATAAACAAATGCTAAGAGAACAAGAGAGCGAAATAACGAAAATGAGTGTAAATTATTTACTTCATTATTTATTGTCTCTTTATTCCTATTGCAAGGTTATTATAGAAATATTTGATATTTTGTTCCTTTGTTTCAGCCTCTCTCTCTCTCTCTCTCTTCTCCGTCCCTCTCTCTCAGGATGTGTTGTTAACCAATTAAATATAAATATTGAAAGAGTGAGAACAGTTTGCGTTTTCGTGAATAACAACCCTGTTAAAGAAACATTATTTTTGTATATGCGTTTTGTTGTTGTAAAGTGTGATTTTTGTTTGCATTTGCCAAGCACTTACGATTGTTTACATTTCAAAAAGAAGATCATAGGTATTTTGTTTCTGCAAAAGGAGTATCGTACGCATTTTGTTGTTGCATTTTATTTGTTAACACTCTTTAGAATTGTTGGTACATCGTTTATTTATTGTAACTTTTATATGTGTAACTGTATTATTGCTATTAATTTTTAAAATCTTTAACTAATAAATTTACTTTTTTAAATTAAATTATTTTTATTCTCTAAAAAATGCACAAAAGTGAATTTACATATAGCATATTTGTTGATTTGTTCATCAGGATACCCATTAGGTTATGATGAAACTACAATTTTACCATCTAAATAAACCTACAATCGATTATCATCAAGAAGCACCGAAAGTTTATAAATTGAATGCAAGAACTCATTAATGACATTAATAATAATATACTTAGCAACTGGAAAAAATTCTCGGGAGATTGTTTCTTTGCGTGGATATAAACAACTGCACAAATATATTTAGAAAAAGATTCACCTAAAAGCGACTATTTAACATATTTCATCGAATAGCTTTGAAGTCTCGACTCGAACATATTCGAAGTCATACGTAAGAGAACTTCCCATCGTGGGCAACTTGACGAAACTACAAATAAACTGAAAACATTGTTACTGTAAATAAGTTTGTTGTTGAAGAACGTTGACATTATCTTACCTAATATGGTTCGATATGGGGAGAAGTAGGACAAATACTTGTATGACTAGCGTGTGTGCTTGCTTAAGGGATTATATAATAATATGGTTCTTCTCTGTGAAGAAGGTTACCGGCTATCTAGTCTTTCTGATTTTACTTCACATCACCTTAAAACATCATACCTTAGATGACATAGTTTTGCAGTCCACTACCATTGCAAATTATTTTGCATGAGGTGGCAGACTATTTTCCATAGATTTGCAGGCATTTGCAAAACTATTAGTACATTCATCGATATATATACAAGTAAAATGTTTTGTGTAAAAAGGGCGAATTTGCGCCAATGAACGTCGAACAAAACGAGACAACATGCTGGCCTAACTGGCGTAACAATCTCTCGCTGCTTCGGCAGTGAACACTTTGGATATTCTTGCCTGATGGGTTTTACCTTTTTCTTTTCCTCGGCTTTCAAGCACCTCTTTACCTTCAGTATGTGTATTATCGTCATAAAGTGACTCATAGGCCTTTCCATATAAGCATATAAGCGCTTTTGAAAAATCTCCCTAATGCTTGCAATAGAGAATTGAAAATCTCCAGAAGAAGTTATAAGTTCGCTAAGTTTAAACAAAGACACCGTTATTTGCTTTAATCAGGCATACGCAACCGTCGGCCCGCCACCTTTAAATTTTACTATTTAGCTACAAATTTATGCTACGAATGGATTATATTTGCTGTCACGACCAGTTCCGCTGTGCGGCAATCAAAAATGATTTTTTTTTCCCCATTAGGCACTAATGTGAAAAAGTTAATAGTCGGACTTTGTCGTGCGGTCGTCGCGTTGTGAAAATTAAAATTTTTAAAAAAAAAAGGGATGCAGAGAAGATATTATCAGTACTAATAAACTAGGTATAGAATCCAAATTTTCTTAAAATTTCCTTTCGTTGATGAGTGCAGTTTAATAGATGACTGACTTTTAGGTCGCTCCACGTTAATTGTCATTTAAAAAACTCTGTCAGTACTACTACGATTATTCAGGCAAAAAAGAGAACTTTCTAAACGAAATCGTTGAAAATAATTATCCCAACACATTTCCACCTTCATTCAGTATCCTAAACCGCTATTTTTATATTTGTTTCTTTAGGTTCATATCGAATAGATAGTTAAATCCAGTCATAGCCAAGCTACAAATGTAGACTGGTTTCATAGGATTTGCTTATGGAGAGTGATAAGAATGGTGAAAAGAGGCGGCGGAGGAGTATTCAAGTTCAGTTATCTAAATTTGTCACATTCAATATTCAACTAGGAGCATAGAATGTTTTCGCAGATGTATGCAATGCTCAGAAGAACTGAAGATAGACACACACTTTATTACCTTGTGTTGTCTGTCCGGCTGTCTATGTCATGTCTGTTGATGAATTTGCATGTTGAAGCTAAATGTTGCCAATATTTCAGATATGTTGACGATATTTGGTACAAGCTGTGTTTTTGCCGAAAGGCGAATGCTTTTGGAAATGGATTGCCTCTCTCTTGTTTTGCTAGTACCACCTACATAAGACCGTTTATTAAAAATTTTTCGTTTTTAATAACTCCCTTGAAATATTAAGAGAGGAGAGAGAGAGAGAGAGAGAGAGAGAGAGAGAGAGAGAGAGAGACAGAGAGACATTTGGAACGGATGGGAATATTCTTTGAATCCCTTTAGGATTTAGGCAACGATAGGCCCCAGCCTTGTTCATATACGAACAATACGATAAACGATACGATATGTAGCTTGTATGTATAAGGTGGGAAGTATGAACAATACGATAAACGATACGATATGTAGCTTTTATGTATAAGGTGGGAAGTATGAACAATACGATAAACGATACGATATGTAGCTTTTATGTATAAGGTGGGAAGTATATACGACAAATATAATCGAGTGTTCGGCGAACAAGACTATTACAAAGCTTTTTATAAACATAGGGATTGTCATGAGTCCTAACAAGGTCTTTACTCTATTAACACCCATCTGAATGGATAGGTAATTGAAATCTTGACTTTCAGTCAACGAAGCGATGAAAATTTTTCAAGTTTCAAGAATTTCTTGATTGAATTGGCGTAGCTGGCATACATACAAGCATACAAGGGCCTTAGTTACAGTGAACAACAGCCGGTCTTTGCTTTAATTGAGGGCGTGTTATCAGAATGATATAAAGACCAGTTTTCGAAAAAGATTTTAAAAACTTAAGTGAAAAATTATATGTTTTTTGCATTTTTCAGCACCTTATCATCATCGTCATTATTAAGTCGACATTTTAGTTAAAAGCAATTGTTAATTTTAAATATGATTCTATTTCATTTTCTTGTCTTCTCATTTTCAATTCAATCTCATTTAACTTTTTTTTTATTTTTTTTTTTGCTAATAATGATTGGTTTGCTTTAAACATTAACTGTTGTTATTGTTTTAAGTGTGATTGTCTTGAGTATGCAAAATATGCATATTCATTATTGTTGTTGTTGCGTTTCTTTTTTAGCGATCACAATAGCATTTAAGTTAAGTTAAGTTTTCTATAAAAAGTTTAAAGTTTTTATTGATTTTAGCTATTTCGTGCTATCGAGTAATTTATTAAACATTATTTCACTTACGCGTCTTTCGAACGTTCCGTCGTTGCGTTAAGAAGGACAAAAATGTTTGGCAAAAATTCGAATATTCTTCTTATTATCGTATGCTTGGTGTTTGTGTGCCTTTTTAAGTCATCTAATGTTTATGGCGGTGTAAGTGAAACAATTGCAAAAATCAAATAGAAAGGAACGAAAAAAAAAAAAAAAAAACATAACGAAACAAATTCATGAAGCGTTAGGATAGTAGAGATACTGTCTCTGCAAGATCAAGAAGCAGCTGTAGTTTTGTTTAGCCGATCCTTTACGTACTCGAATTAATTTCAATCAATCAATTTTTTGTGTATATTTAAGAAGAACGCATTGCCCATAAGAAAGTGAAAAGACATGTTGTTCATGCCTATTAACGAGTGTAGATCACTTCGTAATGACTTCTCTTAAAATGGATCGTTGGCACGACAAGTGATACAAAGTACACAGGATTTATTTTTCATCATCAGTCCGAAAATGTCTTTCTTAGAAGCGATAAATCTCTTATGACATCAGTCATACGTTATTTAATATTTGGAATTTTTGAATTGGATAACGGCCAAGCTTTCCTCTGCGATGTATGCTTTTCAAGAAAAAAAAAAAAAAAAAAAAAAAACTACCAGTTTAGCGATTCATTTTTGACGTCTTAGGAAAACTCTGGGTTGCACTCAGCTTTAATGAAATCATTAGAAAAGGACCTAACAGCTGTCTCGATCTTTTCTTTTAAAGTATCGTTATTCAAATTATGATTGCACTCTCTCTGCAGTCTTTGTAGTTTAGCTCACGCGATTCCCGCTTACATATGCGAACAGTGTAGCAATTTTTCTTGGATTCTTTGCAGCAGAAAATTTAACATTGCATTGCATGCACATTTCACTCGAGTAGTCAAAGGATGAGCTTTTTTGCTTATCGCTCTCTTTTCCCGGTGTTTACCATGTCTATCGTATCCGTACGTCTGGTAATGCAACATGTAGAATATACACGCTTGGTATACACACACACATAGATTTTGTTTGTCCGTATTACTTTTAGAAAGCCTGTCTGCTCCTCTCATACCTAAAAACCCTGTGATAGAAGAGCGTATTTAATGCGTAGTGACGCCCGCGGTGCCCGAAATGCCTTTAATGTCGTTCATCAAGCCTTATGTTTTTTTTTTTTTTATTTCTAACGACGATATATGGTATCAGCCGATTTCCTCAAGGGCTACAACAGGAATAAACATAGCCATCTGAGCGTTCAGCGCAAAAATGGTGTCGATAAGCCAATTGACAGGGTGACAAGTGCAAGTGCCCCTAAATCTAGTAAAAAGAGTCAATTATCAACAAATGGTGGATATTTAAGATTCATGGGGTTCCGTAGTTTTAACCTAATTTTTCTGTAATACTAGGATGAAAAAAAAAACTTCACAAATAATTCTCGCTTCCCTTTCCCCAAGTATTCATCCCCGTTTTAAGAGTGGATTGAATACCCTTTGCCTTCACGGCCTCCTAGATGACATCTATGTCGAAGATGAAGTCTTTTCATTGAGCTTCTTCTTCTTGTTCTATAGTCTTATTATGCAAAGTCTATGGTTCGCAGTCCTTTGATAGAGTTTCTGCTCAGTTCAAAGTGCGGGAGCGTGTTCACCGCACTTAATGAAGACTTCAACATCACTTTATTGCGATTGTTTAATAGCATTTTCCCGGTTTCTCGAAAATTTTAGGCTACCGAAGAACAGATGAGATCCGCTGCAAATTTGATGCGTGATGTTTGTTTGCCGAAATTTCCGAAAGTGAGCAAAGGTAACTACGCGAATAAGTGAATCGCTTTAAAAAACAACTTGAATATGAAGTATTTTCCTGAATAGAGACGGCGGATGGGATACGTAACGGTAATCTACCAGATAACAAGGATGCAAAATGTTATATAAATTGTGTTATGGAAATGATGCAAACGGTACGCTTAGAAAACACTTTTTATCGATTTGATCGGATAGATAGTAATTTTCTCTCTTGTTTGTGTTTTGTCGTATACGTGACATGGCGTAGATGAAGAAGGGCAAGTTCCTTTATGAAGGCGCTTTAAAGCAAGTGGATTTATTAATGCCCGATTCATATAAAGAGGAATATCGTCCAGGTTTGGCTAAATGCAAAGATTCCGCAAATGGTATCAAGAATAATTGTGACGCAGCCTATGCTGTCTTGACTTGCTTGCGTGCGGAGATCACACAATTCGTTTTCCCTTAAATTTTCTCTTATTTTTCTTTATTCTTCTTTTTTGGTTTTTTTGCTTTAATGTTTTATTTTATTTTTTTTTAAATAAAATCACTTAATATAAAATAAATAAATAAATGACTTCATTAGCGAAACGATAGCATTTCTAATCATGAAAACCAACAACAAGAAAGGGGGAACAATAAGTGCAGCTTAATAAATAATTGAGAGGCGTTTACATGATTTACGGCGAATTTTGAAATTGAATTTTTTTTCTTTTTTTTTTTTTTTTTTTAAGCTGTAATCATGAATCGTGCATCTAATGACCGGCATGCTGTACTTTAATATTAATTTCCATATTTGATGCATGAATGATACCTTAAATTAGATGCATGCGTGTCACTTACAAATATTACAAATATATATACAAAGATTGTCATTTTAATATTAATTTATATCCGATACATGCACACGAGCTTGATGTCGAATATTTTTACATAAAACAAAAAAAAACAAAAAACTTTCGCAAAAACAAGGGCACATTACGATCGAGTTAACATGTCGAACTTTCATCAATATCAACTACTCGAGTACATTGGCTTCGGGAATCGCTATAACAGTACATATACATATGTGTTCATGTAATCATATAAATAAAGGACTTCTATTAGGCTGCCATTCGCAACTCTTATGTCCCGCCAGGATGAGAGTACACGAACACTTTAACCACTCGTCTCAATCCATCGCTACCAATAAGCATCTTTCTGACCATCATCGTGCCTGTACCTGACTTGCTGGTCGGATTAAAAAGAATGCTCGTCTTTAGCCGAACCTGATATTAGATGGCACTTTCTTGCTGGCATCGCCAAAGACGCATCTAATTTTCTACATAAAGTTGACCAGCACCACAAACAATTTAATTGCATTTAATGTAAAAGTTCGTCTTGCATCATTCGCTTGACTCTTTGTGGGTGTTGTTTACCTTTGAAATTCTTTAACTGCAACAATGATTGCTTATAACGTTTGGCATCGGTTGCTTTAGAAATTTGTAACACCCTACTCTCAGCTGATCGCACCGAAAATGGAGTAGCAGGTTGCACCGGCTGCATTGCTGCTCCAAAACAATGATGATCGGTTTCATACCGTCATACCTGGCCAGGAAATGCTCCCCGCTTATGGTTCGCCGTACCGATGATATATTTTCTGTCTTAGCAACGCTTGCTAAGCGTCTAATGAGGGTACCTAGAAATTTGATCCTTGCATAGATAGCCTGAAAGGACCAGGTGCCTTGTCATTCGTATTTTGTACAAATGCGGGACCAATATGTAGTTAGCGATTAACAACGCTTTGAATGGCACATTTCATTACCATCCTCTTGCAGTCAGCCGCTCTTTTGTTCATAGGAACGTTGGCAATGATTTGTCCGTACCCCGTGAATGAAAGAGCAACAAACACTTGAAATTCTCAATTCCTTAGAATTAAGCCGGCAGAGACCATGTTCGTGTTGAGCATTAAGCTACGGACTTAACTAAAGTTAAAAATAACAAGTAAGAAAATTATATTCGCTCGTGAGCATATCGTTTATGCCCATCACTGTTATCGTAGAAAAGACAGAAACAGTAAAAAAAAGAAATTATTAGGTTCTATGAAATAAAATGGGCGAGGCTGGTTTTTTCCTTTTCAAAATAAAAGCTTTTGTAGCATAGCCATGTGGGCGTTGTAGGCGCCGACTTTGAAAAGTCTGGGTCACTTCCAAACTGTTTTGCCAATTTGTAGGCGATATCTTTATTTTCGCTAACGAGAGCATGCTTATCACAGATACTACACAATTGGACAGACGAATAGACGGACATATTTAAATGCATTCCAAATTGGAAAATGCCGAAGAATTTATGTACTTTATGGTGTTTTTGAAGCTTACTTGCGTACGTTATAAAGGCATTGAAAAAAAAAAATAAATTATGATACGCTATGATATTGGGTAGGCGTGGTCTATTTATTTTCATATATGTGCAGCTACTACACCATCGCCTATAACATATGCATTTCATCAAATTTTTGTACGTTTATCGGCAATAGTTTAAGTGTCATGAGCAGAAAACCAATTTTTTATTCCTTTTTGAAAACAGAGGTGTTCTTAATTTAGGTGATACGGTAGGCATGTCCTTCGACCGATTTGTCCCATTTTCAATACCGATTTCTGCCAAATTTAAAGTCAACTGCTTCATATTCACGGTCACAAGAATGTTTACAATAGACATTAGACAGACGGACAGACATATATGCTTGTGGGGTCTCTGATGTTCCCGGCGTTGCGGGCGTTACGAATGCTTCGATAAAATGAATATACCCCATCCTTCGGCGATGGATATAAAACGAATTATCTACACAATGGGATGTTGCCCAACAGGAAATGCTCGCGTTAATGCAAATGCACGCTATTTTCGTTAAAGATGTTGTATTACGTGGATTTCAATAGTGAAATTGTTGTAATGCGGACTTGTAATGTTATTTTAAACATGGTAATGATGTCCAATTACTAGTTAAATATTAGGTCATATTGAAAAGTCTCCGCGGTTTCAAACTCCTTTTTGTAGTCTGCTCTTTCCTACGCTATTTCCTGGCAACTTATTTGCTGATCTTGCCCAATCAGTTCAAAAACGACATCGAATTTTTCAGGGATTGTGAGGTGCATTTTTGAAATCGAAATTTCCATAACGGCAAAGAGCAAACCACCTCTCGATCGTTCGTTCATTCACAGCATTCTCATCGTATCTCTCATAGCGTACTTCTTCCGATATTTCATTGATTTTCAAATCAATATATATTGCAAGGTAAGTAAGGAAATGTCGTTTGAGACAATCAGGTGAGGCATCATCAACACTATCCCGTGGAAAGAAATCGCGAAGAACTTTCAATACGACCGAATGTATTGTGAAGCTTTTATAAGAAGAAAATTAAACAATTAATTAAATAAAATGTAAAAACGCTGAATACATACAAACATACTCACGCACATAATTTATAATAAAATCAGTAGTGTTGGTCGTAATATTGGTCGGTAATATTGGTATCTTACCCACGCAATAACCATCTTCATCAATATCGAAGACTTAGCCAGTCTTCGATAATGGCGTTTCTTTTCACTACCCGCATCTTAACAAGTTATCTTCTAGTCTGACGGCTCGCAGCAATTCCGCGCACACTTATCTGCCGTTCTTGCTTTTAATCTGCTGTCAAATTGAATTCATTTTCGGCATCTTTCCAGGACTCGATTCGAAACGTTCGGAGACCGCCGCTATTGAAATATTTGAAAGAAGCTCTAATAACTTGTTTGTTGTCTCGCAATGTTGTCAGTGTGAGGCTTCTCCAAATCTACCATTGAATCGTGCCGTCTCGAAATTTCGAGAAAAAAAGTCCACAAAATATGCAATTTAGCAAATCAATTGGAGATATCCTTGCTTGGTATATCGAGTGTAAACTGGCTAGTCGATCGGAATTGCTCGGGAACGATTCACATGGCCAGCCAACCAGGATCGATTGTAGTGCTAACTTGAATGGTGCCACCGTAAGAATTGGAAGAACAGTACTTTTGCTATTTTTTCGCCGAATGTTCCGTAAGAAAACAAGGATAACTATACTATACGCAAGTTATCCGCGATCAACGTGTATAAGTAAATGCATTGCGTCTGTCTGCTCATTTATTAAAAACATGACTGTGACCGCAAAATCTTTCTTAAGAGTTGAAAATCCATCTCTAATACAAACTTTCCTTATCGCTCACATTTACCATTAATTCACATGTGAATGTGAGCTTGGTCCGTATCCGTACCGCATGTAGTTTAATCTTAAGTCACCTATGAATGATATTATTATTAATATAATTTAGTATATCTCCGATATACGATATGTGCTATATATCGTATAGTTCCTCTGTCTCCTATGAGCTAATTATCGATCGAGACCTAGAGAATATAACTAAATTTTTCTTAAATTTTTCAAGTTCTTTAGCGTATCATTACGGTTTCGGAGGCCAAATATTTCAATGGAAGTGTAGAAGTGCAGAGCTGTAGGCTATAAGCGTTTCATCTTATAACCCGGTAACATAACGTAGGATGTAAGGACAGATTGCAGTTTAAGTTATTAATTATGCGATTTTCGCTAATTAAACGCAACTTTAATTTTTTTTGTTTTTTTAATTAATCGAATTTAAAATTAAAAGTTAAAAGTTTAAGATCACATTCTGTATTATAGAATATTGAGTTTGGTTGGCAGTGACATCAATCTACACTGTGCGTATTGTGCAAGTGAGAGCGATAAGGTTTCATAGATTTATGAAATTTAATTAAAGAAGCGTGTGTTCGCATCTCGATGAAAAAAAATGCCAGGAAATATGCCCCTGATCTGATATTAGTTTCGTAGTAGACAGATGGACGTGTTCCGCTATTCATATATCATAACAATGAATATGCATCAATAAGCCTATGCCTATGTTGGAAAGATCGCTGTACATAATGATTCAATTCGATGGTTGCGATCTGCCCCTAAATCAAAATAACTGTTTTCCATTTAATATTTAGAAGATTTATTCAAGTCTTCTTCTTCTTTCAAATTCATTAGATTTGTTGTTGTTTAGTTGAAGAAATCTGCTACCGAATCTCACCAAATACGTTTAGCGGCTTATGGTGAGATGCCGCTCCATCTCAATTGTCAGTTTAGGCTTCAGCGGTTTAAAAAACTGGCGCCACGAATTGACTGAAAATGGCTCTGTTTTTTTTTTTTGGCCACTTATTGCAAGACTTGTCCAGGATACGCTGTTGCAGCTCGAATTGGTGGAATTCTGCCATACCTTGTGTACCCACGAGACATTGCGTCACCGGATTACCACTTGTTCACATTGGTGTAGCGCGGTTTGGCTGGTAGGCGCAAAGTCCGCAAAGTTGAAGAAATGCGAAAATGGTTCGATGAGTGGATCGCTGCCAAACCGATATCAATTCTTTCGGCATGATATCGCCATGTTGTAGAAAACGATCGAAAATATGTCGATTAATACTAATTTTCCACAATAAATGCCTTTCGCAAATGAGAAAATTGTCAACATTTCTGCCTAACACCTCGTAATAATCGAAGCGAATAGTAGCTAAGTGAAAGGATATTTACAAAGCTACCAAAGGACACAAGTCTTTCAATTGTCATATGGTTTATGATGACATTCTATACATCTATATATATATATTGCCGCCCTTTTGAAGCTTGACGCAATGTTTCACCTGTCAACATGCAAGTGAAATTTAGGCAATTTTTAGGTATATTCGCTGATTCAGTGCTGGAATTGAATTGAATCAACAAGAAGGTGACCTTTTAAGGAGACTTGTTCTGAGTGCTCGTCTCATTTTCATTTGTCCGGAGACGTAAATTGACGCATTTGCTGCTCTGAAACTTAAGACGAATGATCGAATGACTTCTGTAATTGCAGTGGGTAAGTGTTTGGTGCGTTTTATAGGTCGGTGGTTTAATCGGGCCGTATTGTACCTATTCTAAAATCTGGCTGGTATAACCGTTACATAGAATGGAGCGAACGCTAGTGAACGAGCGTGACCGACTTTTGTTTTTTAATTTCAAATTGGACGGCTTCGTATTGGACAGAGCTCGTGAAACAAAGACTTTATCGCGGAAGGGCTCTTGTTCAAGGGCTCTATGCAGACGACTACTAAGGAATTTTAACGTAATATCTCTTTCGCCAGAGTTCGCCAGAGTTAAGTCGTTATCTGATAAGGACGCTTTTACATGAGGCGAGAAGGATTTGCAAGAGTTTTGTTTTACCGAACGTGCCTGTCGATCCATATACTTTTGTTCAAGCTTTCCGTTTCAAATTTCAATTTACATTTCCGTTAGACTAACATGAAGTCAGGAAAAATGTTACAAAATAAAGCAAAAAAAAGAAAGAAAGATATCTGATAAAATATTTACAAGCGTGACATGGATTTGTTTGTAATAAACAGGAAATTCAAAAATAAAACAAAAAAAAGAAAGAAGCGACAAATTGTTCTCTAAATATGTTTTCTATCTATAAAATGAAGTAAAAATTTAATTAATTTCCCATAAGAAAGTTGAACGCGTTTGCAAATAAATTGCCGGACAATGAAATTTGAAAAGTTAATGTAGAAAAAATTTAAACGAAAAAAAAAAATTATTTTTTTTTGAAAAATTTCCCGAAAACATTTCGTTTTTCTTTGTAATAAATTTTTGGCGATAAAGTGTTGATATTAAGTGAGAAAATAATTAAGCGATAAAAGGAATGATGAAATATTTCGAAATTTTTGTTGTATTCGCTTTATTTGGCATTATGCTGGTGGTAACAAATGTAAGAATATTCATCTATATCATGTATGTATATATGTGTATAGAAAGACTTTTAACGGGGAGTGTTTTGTGTTTTACAGGCCGAGGACGATGATGAAAACGAAATCGGGATGACTTTGGACGAGTTAGCGGACGCTTTGGAATCATTTGCGGAGGACTGCGAACCCAAGCCCGAGAGGGGTCAGTATTGCATATTAAGCTTCGCTTATTACATATTACTATATATTTGTCCATCCAGCATGAAAACCATTTTTCTTAATGTCCTTTAAGGATAAAAAAATGCCACTGTTTACGATTTACATCCGATGAGATCAAACCTATTCGAATTGTTATTCACTTATAACAAATCACTCGATGAAGACGAGGGGAAAGACGTTCATGCAAAACTTTTTAATTGAATTTCAAAAACAATTCTCGCAAGAGTATAGATTTCAAGCTTTGTATTCGCTGCAGAAGCAAGGTGGGTAGTATCATAGAAAATGTCCTGTTGGTTACAGGCATGATCACCCGCTTGCTTGTCTACGTGTGGCATACTATTAAAATGCTTATCAAAGCTGCAGCCTATGATAAGACATACAAGGTATACATACTTAGGTGATATCCGTTAGCATAATTCGACTAAAACTTTGTGCTATCATTGTCAAGTTACAGCTTTAATGAATTCTGATCGATTTTAATCTAAACATCTTTTCAGTGTTGGGTATCTTTTATACCCATCACTGTTATCCTAAAAAAGACAGTAAAACAAATCAATTTTGGATACAGCGTGGGCGAAGCCGTTTTTTTTTTGTTTTCAAAATAAAACTTTTTAACGCACAGCCGTGTGGGCGTTGTAGACGCGGACTTTGAAGAGTTTGGGTCACTTCCAAACTGTTTTGCCAATTTGTAGGCGATATCTTCATTTTCGCTAACGACAGAATGCTAACCGCAGAGATTACACAGTTGGATAGACGGACATGTTTAGGTGCATTCCAGATTGGAAACTGGCCAAGAATTGATACGCTTTATGGGGTTTATGAAGCTTATTTCTGGACGTAATAAAGGTATTGAACAAAAAAAAAATGATGTTATGATACATTATGATATTGGATAGGCGTGGTTAATTTTTTTTTCATTAGTGTAGAATTAGTACAGCGTCGTCCATAGAATATGCGTGCAAGTTTTTGTACATTGATCTGCTACGAGGTAAAAATCACTATTTTATTCCTTTTGAAAAATAGAGGTGTTCTCAGTTGACGCAATACGGTAGACGTATCCTTCGAACAATTTAATCCATTTTCAATATCAATCTGCTTGCAAGAACTTTTAATGTTTTTGCCAAATTTGAAGTCGATAGCTTCACTTGGCCTGCGGCCAGGAGAATGTTTACAACAGACATTACATAAACGGATGGACGGACGGACGGACATGCTTAAATCGATTCAGAATTTCAGGCGGATCGCGAATATATATACTTTGTGGGGTCTCCGAAGTTTCCTTCTGGGTGTTGCAAATGTCTTGACAAAACGAATATATTCCTCATCCTTCGGTGAAGGACATAAAAGGTGATTATTGTGTTCTTGAAAATCTCATCTCCTAAAAGTATGTATGTCTTATACATATTTAAAAATAATTTTCTTAAATATTTAAAATTTTGAAAAGTCATTTTTAGGAATCGAATTCCTCTTTACGGTATATGGGACGTTTTTTGTATGGACAAAGAACTTTCATTTAGTTTAGTTTTTATTACTGTCTCTCTTGTAGATCACATCAAACAGTTATTAACTAATGATGAGAATCCTCATGAGAATTCGAAATGTTTCCGTCGCTGTTTAATGGAACAATTCGAGTTGGTAAGCGTAATAGGTAATGAGAACCAAGACTATTTTTTCACCTTACTTTTTTCTTCTTCTTTTTCTTCTAGATCGACGAGGGACAATCACAAATGAATAAAGACAAAGTTGTTGATATGATGAGTATGATGTATGCAGATAATAAGGAGACGCTGGAAGAAATTGTCGATCATTGCAATACGAAAAATGGAGCCACTACTGAAAAGTATGATCTTGAAAAATGTTGTGTTTTTTTCGTCTTCTTCTTTTTCTTTTTTGTGCAAATTAACAAATTTCTCAACCTTTTACTTGGTAGATGTGAAAACGCGCATCAGCATGGTATGTGCATTTTGAATCAATTGAAGGAGAAGGGCTTTAAGGTGCCCGAAGTCAAAGAATGATTTCCACAATTCGCTTATACGTCCCGCTAAATTAAGTAACGATGTTTGGCGTTCTCTGCGCTTTGCATTAGTGTCATCATTCTTCTCGTGATAATTTTCCACTCTTTAAAATCCTTCTTAAAATGATTTTCTTTAGGTGTAATCTTTGCTGGGATTTAGTCCGTGGCCTTCTTTAAAAATTGTTTATTGAGTTAGTTAATATATTAAATAATGTGAATAAAGATTTTCCTTTCTTATGGTGTGGTAATGAATGGTTTACATAACATCTACAGATGATCTCTAATATCAGCAACGAATTCTGATCTGATTTCTCTTAATTCAATTAAATCTTAAATGAGAAGGAAAATTGGAATTTTCTTCTTTCCGATTTCAGACCTTGGAGGTGGGATGGGAATGGCAAATGGGATGGAGAAAAGAAAAACCAAAATACTTCGTCTTTACTTTTGGCGAATCCTTCGTTTTCAGTTCGTGTACGAATCTTTCGAATTTTAATTAAATGACTAGGAAATATGTTTTACTAAGGCTTCATATCTTCACCTCTGTAGTATATTTATGTCTTACATCATTGGCGGCGAAGGTCCATACTATGCGGATGTGCTAGAGACATCCTGTATATTCTTTCAGTTAATTCCATCCCTGTGTGTGCATTAATTATGTTCCATCTGCAGGCAGCCGCTTCTGACGTATTTTGATGAAATTTAGTAAAATGTCCTTTTATGGCTCACGAATCCACTTTATGTAAAACGATTTGGTTCGGGGCCATTTTTACATCAACGTGTCACACTTGCAACATTTCTCGCATACTAAGCGAATGTGAAAAATTTGGTTCGAATTGGAATCCCCTTTCACTTAATCTAATATTTAGTGTTTGCTGATGAGATTTGGTCCAAAGTAATGATCTAATGTCTAGATTCACATAACTAAGCTCGGATCAATTAGGTCAGGACTCCGTCCCATAAGAAATAACCGTCGATATCGCCACAAGGATTATTCTTTGATATATTATGACGAAGATAAGTGCCCGTCTCGCGGTACTCGCGCGAAATTCAAAAAAAGTTTATTCTCAAGCATAAAGAACTGATGTCTTTCTCATTGTGATGATCATAATAAATTGATTTCTGCTCTTCTAACATTAAGAAAACTATTAAGCGTGGTCGACACTATCCACTTACCCAACAGCATTTCTGTCCATTCATAATTCATTCTCTCTGTCCTTCTACATCTTTATTCATTTGTCTTTCATTTTCAAAGTCTGTTCGTGCGTTTGTTCACTGATCCATTTGCCTTTTCTGTCCACTTCTTATCTGCCAGAGGCAATTTCAAAAAAGTTAGGCTGGAAAATTGCGCACAAGAATATGTCCAAAGGTAACGGCCTTGAAAATGTAATTCAGATTTAATTAATTTCTTGTAGAAACCCTCGCATTTATAGCACTGATCGATCTCAAGGTAGGTACAAATAAACAGGTTATGAAAATAATTTCAATTAACTAACACCAGCATCCATCTGTTCACCTTAAATAATGGATATGAGAAATATTTTGCCCTATCTTTTCTCTGCCGTGAGTAAAGACTAGAAAAATAATTTCGATTAGAAATTTCGGGTGCATACGTCACATATGAGATACGGTTAATAATTTAGAAAACTTTAATATTCGTGGAATTGTGAGTTCATTTTGCAAAGATCGAAGACCATGGGTAGTTGTAGGCTTTCGTTCTGATATTTAAATCCCTGCTTTAGTGTTGTCTTTACGATTTCCAAAGGTGCTAAGTGTGCAAAATAACTGCACGAAACTTATTAGTGCGCAAAGTAAATGGAATAAAGAATGATGCGGTCATATGTGACTGTGCTGGCTGGGCCGAGAACATGCCTATACTGGGCTGGGCAGAGACATGTGTATACCGAACACAGATAACTCCGTTATCTATCTAGTGGATGGCTACGGATTCTTAACGCTCTGATAAATCGATTGACTTACATACCTACACGATTAGTAAAGTAATTTGGAAAAAGCCTTGAAGCACTGAACTTTGAGAATTCATTGCATCGCGAGGTCACTTTCGTTTACGTATTTCTGAATACGTTTCAACAAGCATTGTCTGAATGTGTTGAGTAAACACATTTTTTTTCTATTTTTTAAATTTTTTCAATTTGCTGCTTAAGAAAATACGACCTTAGTTAAGATTGTAATAAATTCCATATATATTAACCTTAAGTAAAGTGTCGAAATCATCATATTTTTAAATTACATGCTTTATGTATAAAAGCTCAGACAATCGTCTAAAGGAAATCAGATACAAAAGAACACTTAATTGCGATTGAAAATAGATTGAAAAGAAAAGAGAAAAGAAAATGAGATTTCATATCATACTTGAGTTAATGTCTTGGATGTGCTTTATGCGTACAATTGAAAGTAAAAATGTAAGTAGTTTTCGATAAAATACAAAATAATTTCATAAAATTCCTCCTTATTAAGGTAATTGATTTACTTGAGGGCAAGATATATGCACCCGCACAATATCAACGTAAACCCGCGGATAATTTTGCATCATCTCCTGTTAATAAACGACAAATGCCAATTAGCGATATACCTAAAAATATGCAACAATTTCAGGATACGCTGAATGAGGCGAAATTTAAATGTGCGAAGGCAATGCGCTTAGATTCCAATAAATTGTTAATGTACGAAGATCAGCCTTCGCTAAGGGAGAAGTGTTTAATGGCTTGCATACTAAAAAGAATGAAATTGGTATAGTATATCGTATATCGTATATCGTATATCGTATATAGTATATAGTATATATAGTACAGTTTTATATAATGAATGCAGTTAAGTAAAGACAATAATAATTTTTCTATTAACACGCAAGATGGATTCCGACTATAAATTATCGGTTCCCACCATTTCGCATATAGCTGGGATGATTTCTGACGAGAATCCTTTGCTCATTTCAATGGCTGCGGCTACTGCCAGTAACTGTAATAATGCTATTAATGCAAGAGAGCCTTGCGAAGCAGCGAATCAAATCAACAAATGTATAGCGAATGAACTAAAGGCTCACAAATTGAATTTGATTTATTAAATGTATCGATAACATAAAGAAAACTCAATCAATTCTAATAACGAAATTTCGTTTTTTATATTTCGATAAAATAAAAACTTGAATAAAGTCACTATTTATATACAATCAAAACGGTTGTTGGTGAAAAAAATTACCTCACGTACCTGGCACGTCTTGTTTTGTTGCTGGTTATGGCTTCCCACCTTTTCTCCATTTTCCTCGCAATCTTCGTTTCATTTATTACCTTTGTATTATAACTTCAGAAATCATCTTTGATTGATTTCTGAGTAGTGACGGCCGTCATGACCTGAATGAAGTACAAACCATAACTATCAAGCGGTAAATCTTCTGCTTATGAGAGAGCACATGACTGGGTACATGACTAGCTCAGGCTGAATTTTATGCTTTAAAGCTTGCATTGGCAGTCAGTCGCATCTATATTAGGACCTACAGCGAGTGGACTTTCCCTAAAAAGACTAAGTTACGCCCATCGGTAAACAAATGACGACAATATGTTTTGAAAAGTCAAGAAACAAACACATTAGACTTGGAAATTTCGTACAAAAATATGCTCCTTTCAGGGAGGGATTACTTAAACAGAATAGAGAAGATATTCTGGCATTAGTTGTTACGATCGTCATGCAAGTAATAATGATGTATATTAAGGTCGGAATACTGATTAGCGACAAAAGCGGAGAAAGTCGGCTTCAAAAGTAAAACCTAACGTTTGGTTTGGAGAAAATTTATTTTGCCTGAATTTTTGTCCGCCTATTTGCAAGGCAGGACATAACGATCTCAAGTTTCTTTTTAGCTTAAGGGTAACGGGGATGAAAAAAACGCATATTAAAACAATATGCGAAAAGGACTAAAGAAGAAATGATAAACAGTCGACCGCAAATTCTGCACTTATGTCCACGAAAGTCACGCAGTGTGTAAGAGTGATTGGACAGGTCCTCAGAAGTAAGATGTGAATCTGGCCAGGCCTTCTTCACTCCGTATTGTCAGCTTTTCTTACCTCAGACGACGATCAATTCTATAGCGCACACATTTTTCACAAATCCACAGAAATTGACAAACATCGCATGGGACATGCTAGTATATGCCTTGCGTGCTTATTATTTGTCGTTAGTGGAGGTGTTTTGGGATTTTCGCGACCTATAGACAGAGAGAGTGAGAGATGTATGGAATTTGGAATCCTTGGGGTTGCGATAAAACGAACTACAGCCTCAATGAAACTATACAGCTACACTGTACACAATTTACTAACGGGATTATCAAAGGAAATTCTTAAGTCGCTCTTGTTTCTTGTTTCTCAGGGATAAAATACGGAGTAAACTAAAAATTATTTAGGACCTCAAAGAGTATCATCAACTGCTAACAACTATCAACATATCTTAGCAGTGATGTAAATATGTTAAGAAATTGTTTTTAGAAATGTGTTGATTCATCTAAGGAAACTTTGAAAAAATCTTAAAGATATTTAGTGCATTTTTTTTTTTTTTTTTGTTCAACTATTATGTCGCAGTTGGAATTAACTTCAACTTTCTCGTTAGTTAATTGGAATTTTATTTTAATTAAGAGAAAATTTTGCAATTAAGCCGTTTCGAAAGGCACACACACACACGTATATATATTTTTATAATTATTAATTAGACTTAAAATGACCTCACCTTGTTCGTGAGGATGACTCAATTCATGACTTTAAGTTTAGTAAAAAGCAAGTAATTACGTTAAATAAAAACAAGGAGAAAGCCCACGAAGTGGCTCGGGAGGAACCGCTGTGACCGCTATGAGAGGGATTACGACCGTAATTGTAACCACCACCCGGTTGACCTGGTTGCCCGGGTTGGCCAGAAAAGCTGGCACCCCCTTGTCCAGGAGCACCACCACCACCACTGTGCATGTCGTGCATATGACCGTGTTCGTCGGTTGTCATATTAAAATTGTAGCCGCCACCATTACCGCCCATACCACCATAAGGACGACCATTGACATCTACTCCCCCATGGCCGTAATGATATCGATCATCTGCTTGATTATTGGAGCCTGGGTAACCAGGATGACCAGGTTGCCCAGCCTGACCTGGCTGCCCCGGTTGGCCTCCCCATCCGCCTTGGCCTTGACCTACAATCGAAGACAAGATCTCATTTCAAAAGTCTACGATAATTTCGTACATATGTTTGAAGCTTTTTTTTGTTTTCTTCTTAAATTTTTTAATTTCTTTATTTTTTTATTATCGGCTTACGGTTAATATTGTTGTTAATGTGGCATTTTACTGGTTTATTTTAACAACTGCGTTTTAATTTAGGCTTCTAAGGTGATAACGAAACGCTTACCTGCACACATTAGTAAAACATGACTCACAGTAACTGCGAGAATCAATAGAACAGAATTCATCTTAACGTTTCTCCGTTTATTTGTTAACTAATTAAATATTTTGTTCATAAAACCGACCAAACGTTTTTGTTATTTTCATAAAATTAGGTTTGAATGAAAATAAAAGCCGGTTATCGCATTGCAATTGTCTGAAGTAAAAAAAGCTTTTTGAGAGCCAAGAAAGTTGTTAACATTTTTATCTCTTTTTAATTTCATGAAAATAGTGGGAATGCGTAGAATATTTTTAATTTAATTTTAATTTTCCTCTGGACAAATTCGAAAAAAAAATTTCTCAATTCAAATATATATATATATAGCTTCCCATTATTAATACCCTAAACAAAATACTTAATGTATTAAGCGAATGTCGCCATTTTTCATGGCGGAAGACATAGCTGATTGTCAAAAGCTAAGCGTAACTTCAAGAACTGATTGTCATGCTTTTAGATAAGAAATTTCATAAAATTTGAAGAGCGATATCTGAAACACGAATACCATGCTTGAGTATATGTTGTATGCGTTGTTTCATATGCAATGAATTGCACAGAGAGTCCGATTGGTAGACGATGGGTGCTTTCAACATTCATACGTGAAAGCTATTAGGAAACTTTTCAATTAAATCGTTTTTGAAAGCAAGTGATTAGTCGTTGCTTACCCCCTACAGCAATTTTGTTACAGGACATGAATACGATGCGCGTAAACCGAGAAGAACTTAAGATAAACCGACCGGATTTCGTTATACTGACCGATTCAGATTCATATCTCCGTTTATTTACCTAACATCCCTTGTCCATGTATAGTTGTGCTCAACTTACACACACCCACACACACACACAGTTTTTTAGATATTTTAATGAAACTTGCTACACTGGCCAAAGAACGAACCACATGAAGCTTTATTTTGATAAAGTGCTCGCATCAAAACTTTTCCAATTCTCTAAAATTTCCTTACAAAAATCATTGCGTAATCGGTATCTCGGCATTTTGAATAGATGTGAAAAATTTGAAAAGAAGGACGCAAAGTTTTGGAGCCCCTGCTAAGAAAAATACGCCCGTATGCAGTTAAAAGATCTAATTTTTCATATATTGCATGATAAAATTTAGTCCATGGCAGTAGTTTGATATAAAACTGAACTCTCAAAGTTGCATCATATAAGTCTATTTTGTGGACCGTACTACATAAAACATTTCTAACGGCAAGTAAGCTTTCATAAGGCAAGCAAGTCCAGCAGTTTGTGGTATTTGAAGGCGAAAGTAATTCAAGAATGATTAAGTTTTTAATAAGAAAATTCAATTGACTGAATTTGAATCACCCTGCGTTAATGTTTTGGCATCTTCCAATATATCATATATATGTAAAGGCTTCATGAGAAGTGTATTGTAATGTAAATTTAAAATTCTTACTTCTGTTATCGCAAAGGTGAATGAATAAATGCATTAGGAGGAATTGTGTAGGGCATTTAATGGTCGGTATTGCCCGACTAGAATGCTTTTACTTACTTTACTAAATCAGTAAAGATATTTTTTTATGCTCTTCGTCAAAATTCAGAAGACTCTTGACACTACTTAATGAATGGACAATGGACTAAAGAAAATTTCAACTCGTTCGCAAATATTTCACGAACAAGTCTAAGCCTTCTTTGAATTCGATTGGTATTTGACCGAAACAGAGATCGTTTATAAACTTAATGTAGACCAATGAACTGCTTGCAATCATTGATCTAAAAATAATTGAGAACGTTATAGTCGGGCAAAGCCGACCGGTAAATGCCCTACACTACATTGTCTAACGCAATTCCCATTTTTATTATGGAACACAAAAATTATATCTTGTTTCGATATAGAGGCATGTGCGTACTTATGGAGAAACGGGCCCAAACCGCAACCTAATGTAGTACAAGTTTAATCCGTACATACGGCAGGATTGAAAAATAATCGTAGATAATGAAAATTTTAATTAATAAATATTTTATGAGATTACTGTAATATTATGGGTCGCTTTCCATTATCACATATTAAAACTTTCTCCTCTACAAAGGATCAATTTTCGTGAAAATCCTTATTAGGGTAGGATCCAAAAAATAGGCTGAGATTGTCTAAATTTGGTATAGTGAACTTTTTTCTACGTTCTCGTTATATGAGAGCGGGTTCATAAATTGCCCTAGCTGGTCCAAAGTTTCCATACCAATTTAGAATGCTAATACACTACCACTTAGCCACTTTTGCCTAAAATTTTTGAAAATTGCAATTTTTTTCCATATAACTACTTTTCAGTGGAGGACGTTTTATGGAGAGTGGTCGAAAAAGTGAACCGATCCAAACCATTTTGAATAGCGTTCGTCCTTGGGTCACAGCACGTCTTTGTCCCAAATTTCATCAAAATATCTTAAAAATTACGACCTGTCGCCTGAACACAAATTTACATGGACAGACATCAGAGGGTCAGACGGACAGATAGGGTTAAATCAATTGCGATTATGATTCTGAATTGATCGATATAATAAAAGATGGGTCCATCTTAAGCCCTTCTGCATGTTACATGCGACCGCACTGAGTTAATATACCCTGTACAACAAGTGGTGTAGGGTATAAATACAATACAGTTGACTGCAATTGGCAATAAAGGCTTTATGCTTAATTTTCTCTTCAAATTATTTTAATCAACATGAGTCATGTTTTAATTACGAACGAAAGAATTGAAAAATCACTTGATTTTAAAGCAGACAACAAAACAACAATGAAAATCCAATAGGCAACGGAAAGCAGTCACATGAATTTATCATAAGCATCTGAGATAAGAAGTGAATCATTGTGCCATTGTCTGTGGAGACAAATGTTTAACTAATTCCCACATTTTATGCAGCTCGAAAGGTGATAAGAACGACTTCACCGAAAACCAAAACATTAAAAAATTAGCGATGAAAACCAATGCTCTGCATACATGAACTCCTAAAAGCCTGCTAAAGTTAACAATTGAAGCCATTAAACACGATCTGTTAAAAATAGAAGAACTTGAGAAGAATTCAAGGAACCATTCTCAAGGACATATTCCTTGCGAGATAAAAATACTTAGACAACAACTTAATTTATATTTCCAGCCACATCAACCGACTGCTTGTGATAAGTTTTCACGCTACGGTATAATTTCAAGCACCTTAAGCAGCAATTTTTTAACAATAGCGTTAGACACTTGTCAAGCGTACACTACAATTTTCAACCGTTACGCTACGGGTTACTGCTAACTACATTGGAAATACTATCACTGAATGAATCTGAGTCCGTAGAAATAGAAAACATATGGATTTGTAAAAAGTTGGAGTAAAAAAAATTTGTATACCTTTTATTAAGCCATGTAAAGTAAATAATTTTAATTTTTTAGTGAAATATTTCTGTGAGTAGGGTTAGTTTATCCGCTTGGCTATTAATAATAACCATAGCCTGGTTGTCCTGGTTGTCCTGGTTGGCCAGCACCACCTCCTTGCCCGCCATTACCACCACCACCGCCGCCATTGCCACCACCACCGCCGTTGCCACCACCACCGCCACCATTGCCACCACCGCCACCGCCATTGCCACCACCACCGCCACCATTGCCACCACCGCCACCGCCATTGCCACCACCACCGCCGCCATTGCCGCCACCAGGTTGCCCAGGTTGGCCTGGCTGACCACCCCCGTAGCCACCCTGCCCACCCCTTCCGCCATAGGCCCCACCACTGCCGCCAGCACCTCCCCAGCCACCAGGTTGCCCACGTTGGCCTGGCTGACCGCCCCCATAGCCACCCTGCCCTCCCCTTCCGCCATAGGATCCATCGCCTCCACCATTGCCGCCAGCACCTCCCCAGCCACCAGGTTGTCCAGGTTGGCCTGGTTGACCGCTCCCAGAGCCACCTAGGCCACCTTGGCCACCCCATCCGCCATCACCACCGCTACCGCCATATGGACCGCCACCTATTCCGCCATCACCACCTCTACCGCCATATGGACCGCCGCCTCCTCCGCCACCACCGCCATAAGGTCCCGGCCGACCTGGCTCGCCATAACTTCTTTTAGCCCGCGGTGGTCCCTGGACCTCGGCTTGTTGTACAAAAAAAAAATTTCTTTCACATCAAAAATACGAGAAAACTATTTTTGTTATCGCCAATACAAACCCAAGCAAACTACAACCGCCAATAAGATCACACAACTTGCAGTCAATAACTTCATGTTGCTACTGATCCGAGCAGAAAGCATTTGTTAGCAAACGCTTTCAAAGTTTTTATTGAATAATTTAGAATAAAAACAAAAATCTTGTAAATGTGTAATAGAAGCACTTAACCGAATGATTGTTTACATTGTTTTTGTTGTAAGTTTTTATCACCTTTCAGCGGAAAATTAAAAAGAACAAAGAAACAAAAACAATTTTTTTTTATTTCTTTATAATCTTTAAGTACCCATTGAAACAAATTCTACTCAGGACAATAGTTTGCGATAATTTACGTGTAGCGTGTACAGAAAGGGCTTTCGGGAAGAATTCCGAACGCATTTAGTTATGCAATTTTATGCAATTATTCAGGTAAGAGAATATATCGAAGAATTGTGTTAAAGAATTTTGAAAATTTCGAGCATTTATTGTAGCGAGAATTGTATCACTAAACAGTTAACTCACTTACCCTTGAAAGTTGGCTTTTATTATTATCACTATTATTATTATATAAATTTAACCAGAGAATAAATTCTAAGACTAAAGTCTTAAAGCACTAGCATCTCAGGCTTTCGGCTTTATTTTTATTAACATTATTTATTATTATTATTTTTATTATTATTTTTATTATTATTATTATTATTATTATTATTTTTATTAAAAAGTTTACCGCACTTGAGATTTGAGCCCCCGACCATTGAATTGCTAGTCGAAACTGTTGCCTACTCGGCCGCTTAGGCGGATAGGTTTTTATTTTACTTTATTTTATTGTTTATCGAAAAAATAAATTCCAAGCATTTACTGTGAATGTCCAGCAATCCGATTAGAAGCGCATCAATTTAGGGAACAATTACAAGAACTATTAATAAGGCAGAGCAACGCTTACGGTTCATGCCAATAAGTTAGGTAATCAATGAATATACAGCGATGTCAGCGGCCTTTCACTAAAAGCTGCCTCCACTAAACTTCATTTTCTTCCCGGCTGATAAAAATACGATTCTCCACGCCCGACGGCACGTACTCAAGTCTTCCAATGTACATTAACAATACAGCATATACGCTATAAACAGGTCAATGGCATGTTGGGAGCGAGCAAACGGTATTGAATTCGGATCAACTTACTTTCGCATACAGCCATAACAGTCGTTTCACTTGTCAATCTTTTTTATATTCAAATATCGTTATTGTGAAGCATGTGCATGCAGTTTTCGGCTGAGAGAGAAAAAAGCTGACTTTGTAAAAATGAATCGTTAAAGGAAAGAAGCGCAAAAGTCTCTATGCTTGAGACTTAGAATGCACGTAAAAGTGGAGTTTGATTTCTCTAGTACTCGAAAATGGTCATCACTTAATCAATTAAGTGGAGCAGCTGAAGAAGCATTTTACGGGCACGAAATGCCTTAGCGTTTTAAAGCAAATGACTTTTAGTGTAAGTTATTTGTTATATCAATCGATTCAGAATCACTTTGTGAAACAATTCCAGTCTGTTTATTTCTCTGTCCGTCTTCTATAGGTCAGTGTGTTTTTATTTTCGAACAATAGATCGCAATTTTCCCCATATTTTGATTTTGAAATTTATTGCACTGATGTGTTGTAGTGCAACGATGAACCCTATTGGCAAACGAATCGAGGCGAATCATTTCTTGCGATCACTTTCTATAAAACAGCGTATCGTTAAAAAAAAAAACATCATCGCAAAGCGGTGCAAATTTTGAAAAGACACGCCTTGAAATTGAAAAAATTCGATATAAAAATCATTCCAAGGAGGACTTGTTTAAGTGTTGACATGTAAATGTGAATTGAATCAAATGGAGCCCAGTTTCTAAGGTTACATGAATCGATACTAAACACTTCTCTATATTTAAGGAGACTCGATGTTTCGAGGTGTAACTCTTCGTTTCACTTTTGCCGAGAACAGGAACTCCAATAAGAAACAACAGACAACCCCTAGACAGAGGGCCAATTACAAATTAAGGCTGATTAAAACATACATATTTTTTATGACGTCTATGGGACGTACTTCTGTGCTTTATAGTTGCATTGAGGTTAAAAACATTTTAAAAAAAATTATAAAGATAATGAAATAAATATATTATGAGCAAAATAATTACAAAGCAAAATAATTTTAAAAAATAATTCTTAGAAAAAAATGGGAAATTCACACTTATACGACACGTAAAGTCAACCAATCCGTTAAATATAGTTTCGCATACAATCTCATTATATTATCAGTACTATCGTCTGAAGCGAGATCAAGGTTAAACGATTTCTACAGTTGTGTTACATATGTCAAGTCCAGCTCAGTGGTGCAGGTGCAGCGGAACCCGGGCCTAATTTAATATCAATTTAAAAACGTCTAGAGATTACCCACTAATTGCACTTTACTGATATTAAATCCATCGTTTCGTTGCTTCTCTCTTATATCTCAACGATGAGAGTTAAGGGCAAAACTGACTTTTTACCAGTCAACGTCTCGCACTTCGGCAGTTCATGCTCTTCAGAATCCTTTTGAGAAATTTTCTCAGATTAAATTACAGCTTATGGGCATTAGAAAGTATTCCAATCAATATATGGTTCGGGTTACCGTAGCGCACCTGTCATGAAGTATACAACAGTCATTTAATTAAAAACATTATACAAAGAGGCCCATACGTTCTATATTGCAGCTGGAGAGCGGCCCTGTATATGTGAGCATATATGGGGAAATCCATCAAGTAAGATTATCCGAGATAAGTTTTATTTGATTTTCCTTATAAAAGCCCGGATGAACGACAAGCTTAGCATCATTGCAAGATTAACTCTGAAATATGAAAATATTTACGTTTCTAGCGACAATATTGGCTTTAGTAGCCTTAGCTTTGGGTAAGTACCGGGAGAAAAAGAGATAGAAGATTGCCATAAAGGGTAAAACTAATTATTTTTAATTATGTTTTCTATAGGTTCGCCTGAGCCTTTGCCAGAACCCCAAGGAGGCGGTGGAGGCGGTGGTGGTGGCTCCTTTGGCGGCGGCGGCGGTGGTGGAGGCGGTGGTGGCGGAAAGTAAATTTTGCTTACTGCCCCCTGCTTACTGTTTACGAACAAGAAAATTTTAAATGTAACAAAAATTTAAAACTAAAAAAAAAATAAAATTAAAAAAAAAAAAAAAAAAAAAAATCTTTTTTTCGTCACAAATTTTTCATTTGCAGTGAA
>KK500172.1:0-53658 GCA_000688715.1 Glossina pallidipes | reverse complement strand
AGGCGGTGGAGGCGGTGGTGGTGGCTCCTTTGGCGGCGGCGGCGGTGGTGGAGGCGGTGGTGGCGGAAAGTAAATTTTGCTTACTGCCCCCTGCTAACTCACCTCATTTGTAGCAGTTCTCATTTTAATCGTATTCGTTGAGAAAAAAAAAAAAAAAAAAAAAAAAAAAAAAAAAAAAAAAACTCTTTTTTTCGTCACAAATTTTTCATTTGCAGTGAACGCGTAGGGAAAATTAAAGAAAACATTTTCACGGATTTTTCATATTAATCGACGTTACTTCAGAAAGAAAGAAAAGGGAATTCAAATTTTCGTACAAGAAAGGCTCATACCGGACATAGTCATATTATATGTTAAGGTAGCTTACAGCTAATATTGGAAGCGACCCAGGCAAGGAAATTTTTTTGCTAAATTTCTATTTCGTTCGCAAAGCTTTATCGCAATAGTGGAATTAATTGAATTTTTTATAACGAGCCAAGTTCGCATTTAAAGCGCATGTCTCCATAGTGCTTGCTTGAGCAAAATTTTGTTTGATTCTACGTAAAAGTTTTCGTTCAGTCTCTTACCAAATATGGAAAGTGGAAAGCGGTACTTTCGTCGCACTTCACTTGTATTGGTAGCGAGTAGGTAAAAATGATGTTGAAACAAGAAAAAGGTTATTGGACGCGATGAGTGAGGTTATAAGGCGATGAGTGGGCAGAACGCGAGTGTCAAAACTGATTTCGGCATTTTTGCATCACGCTCTCGAAGGCCACTCACTAGGTACTGATAGAGACAAAATAAATGCAGTAATTGAAGCAAACCGGCGAATGACAACTCGTGACGTCACTGAGAGTTAAAATCTATTGAATTCCACTGATCTTCACAAAATATTTATGCACAAAAACGAAATCTCTTTAGGAAATACCCAAAATATGAAGCTTCTGGTGGGACATTCTTCGTACATTATTCTCGCACGCTAAATACTGAATCCTCCAAAACCGATGTATTTCTAAATTAAAATTTCCCGGTCTATGCACGAATATGAAAATCGATGGTATAGCTTTCTCCTAGAAAGGCACAAACTGAATTCCAATTCCAAGTGTTTCGACAAACGCTTCTTGCTACATCACCCAAGCGCAGCTTTGCGATGAATTAGGAGCGTTAGCCGCATCATAAAACCAAGTCATCTAAAAGCTTCCATATAAACATAAAATGTTACACCTAAAGACAGTGATAGCCTTGCTTTGACCAGCAGAGAAGCAGATCGCCATATGTGCGGTACATAAATGATAGAGATGATATATGGACGAATTGAGTCCGAATTTCAGGGATATAAATGGCATATATTGCGACAAGAAGAAAGTGCGTGACGTTTTTTTGTCTTTTTCGTTTAAGTTAATTTTATTAAAGCAAATGCTTGCAATCTTGATTGCACAAGCCTGGGAAGCGTTATTGCTTCAGCCGAAATAATCACAATGTTTTTTGTGTGCGTTTCACAAGATTAGTCTTGCAAATGTAGATAAACTTCTCCTTTCCTACTTAACCGGCATAGAAACTTTAAAAGTGTTGCAGATCTCCCACTTATGGTGCTTAAGAGACAGGTTCTAGCGCATTTAAATGCAATATCAATAAAACGCAATCAATGCATTTCTTTGAAAATGGAAAATAGAGTGGCAATGAGCACAGCATTACTTCTCATGTATTGCACATATATTTGCTAATGCGTCGACTTTATGACAATAACATTAAAAATTTCGTCCATTCTTTGTAAAATGACGACTTAGCCTGATTGAAAGTGCATCGCTTAGGAAAGTGATTAAACTCAACTCATAGTCTATTTGCGGGAGCTTTTTAAGCTTTAGAAGATGGAAAGCCTCTGGCTGCTTTTGGTTACTTTTCAAGATGCTTCAATTGCTAAAATATTCCCTCAAGGAAAATAGTGATGACGATCTCCCCAATAAGTGAATTAAGAGTGAGATAAACTTGGCATTTATTAAGCGTTTACGAATAATGACAATCAATAGATAGATGAAAAAGATTGTGGCATTTGTTTATGCAATCGAAAGTAGATGCATTTTAAAAATGAGTGAAAATTCCGGAGAATCTTTTCACTTCACGATATCACTTGGAGCAAACTGAAAATGCTTCGTATGCTTGCGAAAAATTCTTAATGATTGTGGTGAAGATATTTTATTAAAATCCGCAGAACATATATCACTCGATCATACGTGCATTGGAGGTTTCCAAAGCTAAAGACGCGCCCCTCGATTCTCTGAACAACCATAAAGTAGATAAAGTCGATGAAGCTAAACCAATTGAACAGCAGTTTCCAGCCATTTGTACAAGAATGGACATAATAAGATGATCGATAGTTGGGTAGCACGTGAATTAATAGCGAAAAACTTCGCGGATCACTGTTAAAATGAGATTTTTTTAAAACATTCTTAACGAGCGACGAAACGCGGATCACATGCGAAAATAATGTGCGAAAAATATCGTGGCTAGAGGTGCACGAAGCTGCCCAAACGGTAGGATTGAAATGGGAATCATAAGCTTCTCCAACGTGGGCCGACGATTGATTCGACTTTCTACTTGAATGCGATTAAGGGAAATCGCTCCAAATGGATTAGTAAGAAAGGCATGGCTTATCATCATGGCAATGAGATCTTTAATGACTCAAACAAAAGGAAAAAAAAAAAAAGAGACCGAGCTTGGCTAGGAAGTTTGGTCTTGGCTGTCCGTTTCTTTCGCTCTGTCGGAAATTCCAAAACCTCTATAGTGATATCATAATAATTTTATTGGGAAAGCTTATCGATCCAAACGGGCAGCTAGTAAAGTGATAAAAGTATTTTTGATGAGAAAACGCTACGAACTTATTTCTTCATTGATTATTTCTAGTATACGATAAGGAACAATAAGCGAAAACTTGATGCAAAAATCGTGAAATGAGTAGAAAACGATTGTCAAACGATTTCGAAAATAATTGCGAAACTATATCGAACATGATGTATGATGATATTAAAAGTGTACAATTTTTGCGGAAATAAGATTTTTTTTTTTCTTTCAACAAAATTCACGATACGCACGATATTCTAATGATTTCACATTTCGATATTCAAGTGCACTTCACCTCAATTGTTTGAATTTGTTCCGTTTAAGTTTTGATTTATCGGTCACTATAGGTGCTTTTTTTGCATAATAGTACGATATCAAGTTATGATAATATGGCATCGAACACCTGGGATCAAGTTTTACATTGAATTCAACAATTAAGCGACAGTGTATGGGTATGACAGTGAATAATATATGTTTATGTCAGTATTTCAATATAATAAAGCATTAATTTTATACTTATCACCAAAGGATGAGAGTATATTCAATGTTTCATTGCATTTGTACAACGAATTCGCGTTTGAAAAATTATGCGTGCAGTTGTCTTAGCGTCTGTCCGTTCAAATTGACATAGAACGCTACGACTTATCTGATCATTTTTTTGCTGGGATATAGACAAAATAGGTGTGGTCTGCCCACGAATAATTAACAACTCAAATAATGCAAAAGAAATGCGAACAAGTCACACTTCCTTTTCAAATAACTTACAAAGCAGACAAAAGCTGTCGATCCAAATACGTAATTTTTACTTATGTTCACTTAAAGCGGCCGGTGTTCAAGATTCGCTTCAAACCGACAATAATTTCTCACTTGTTTACACTTTCAATTTTAATACTGAACACACCTACATCATCAATGAACAACGTTACAATACATCAAGATCATCAGGTTTTCTACAATACCTTACATACGCCAAACTATATATAAAGCCACAATGTATTATCGATTTTGATAGAATTTTAAATCAGTTGCAAAATGAAATCGTTAGTAATTGTCAGCTTACTCGTGGTACTGATGGTGGCGTGTAGCTTCGCTCATCACGAAGAAGGACATGTTGGTGACGGAGAGCATGGTGCGGAAGGAGAACATGGCGGTGAAGGGGGAAAAGGTGGTGCGGCAGGCGAAGCGGGAGAAGCTGGTAAAGGAGGAGAAGCTGGTAAAGGAGGAGAAGCTGGTAAAGACGGAGAAGCTGGCAAAGGTGGAGACGGCGGCAAAGGTGGTGATGGCGGCAAAGGTGGTGAAGGAGGAGCACATGCCGGCCATGCTGCGAAGCATAGCAGTCACGCTAGTGCCGACCACCACGACCATCATGCCCATGGCGCAGCAGCACTCAAAGCCGCTTCTCCCAAACGTCATTAAATATTTGTTATAAAATTTATAATTTGTTGACTAAATGAAAAGTAAAAACCAATAATTGGATCCTTAAAAAGAACAAGTGAGAATATTATAGTCATTCATTTTGAAGTTCTGGAAGGATACGATATCGGGACCTTTTGTCACAGTCATCATAAGTAGCGCTGAGATTGAGATAAACTGTGAAAAGAAGGGTCTCTCAAAAATACGAAACTCTTAGCATATCAATATTTATTTATTCAATTTATCTTTAAATGTAAACTCACCGGCGGAGACATTTGAACCTAACTAACGCTGTCTCTATTGTTAACACGCTGTTTAAGGCAATTAAACATTTTTCAAACTAAGATAATAGTACGGAGAAAGGACAATCACTCAATAGCTTGTAAGCTGGTTGTGCTTAGCCGTAGCTAAGGGCTATACACTTTCTACACCCCACCACCGAAGGATATAATGGGTATAATCATTTTGTCAAAAGGTTTGCGACGTCCAGAAGGAAGCTTCAGAAATCCTATAAAGTCTATATATTCTTGATCAGCATCAAATTCTGCATCGATTCAAGCGTGTTCGTCTGTCCGTCTGTTCATGTGTTCACCTGCGTAATGTCTGTTGCAAACCGCAAAATTGCGGCTGTCAACTTTACATTCGCCAGAAACTTTTTGCAAATTCTTGCAAATGGGTTAAATTGATCGAAGGACATGCCTACAGTGGCACGCAAACTGAGAGTACATCTGTTTTTCAAAAACAACAAAAAATCCTTCATTTTGCGCATTACATATAAACTATAGCAGAAAAATATATGGAAACTTGAACGCGTATTCTATTACCGATGCTGCAGTACCTGTGCAAAAATTTGAAAAACTGACCGATCCTACCCAATAGTATATAGCAAAGTTTAACTTTTGCCCCCCGCCCCAAACCCTTCAAGCATATAAAACCTTGGCCAGTTCCAATTTCAAAATGCATCAAAGCATCATCTGTTCCTTTCTCTAGGCAATGATAAGCGTTCTCCCGCTTACAAATTTGCAAAAGAATTTGAAAATTATCCAAACTTTTCAAAGAACATGCCAACAACACCCACACCTCTATATAACAAATACTGTCACACCTTTCTTTATCGTGTGTTTTGTTTGTTACTCATAAAGTGCAACATACAAGTTCTAGGATGAACCAGTTTTCCAGTTTTATTCGGAAAATAGAAAAAAATCAACTGCGTCCGTCCATCCAATATTACAGAGTACGAAAATTCAGTTCTTTCCGTCTTGTTTAGAATAACGACGATGCGTATTCGTCGATTCGGTCACCACTGAACATGATTTTCTTATTTCTTTCAATTATGTTTATTTTATATGTTTTGACGCCTTTTTACTGATTTTCTAAAAGAAATAAATATTGAATATGTAGAGTGAGTGACAAACAATGAGCGGAAAGGATAAACGAAAAATAAAAGTTTCCGGTTCTCGTCGTGTGCATCGTGCATGTCGATTCTACGGATTCGCAATCCAATCAAGCGCAAGCAAAAGTCAATATACAGCAAAGAAATTATCTGTGGTTTCAGGCTTCAAAAAAGATCTATATTTTTATTTCCACCACTGGAAGCTGGGGGGTAGACTCACTTTGTTTTTTTTTTCACAATATATGTAACACCCAAAAAGAAGGTTCAGAAATCCTGTAAGTGTCTATGTTCTTCTTCAACGTAAAATTCTGAATTGATTAAGCCATGTACGTCCGTCTGTGTGGAGTTTGTTGTTGGCACTGCTTTGGTCGCAAAAATGAAGATATCGACATTATATTTGGCAAAGATATTGGAAATCTTTGCACACAGGTTGGTATTGAAGCTGGGTCAAATAGGCCAGAGAAGATGCTCGTACTGGAGCGTAAACTGAACATAAATCCCTTTTTCTTAACAAAAACTTGTGGGTGTTTGCTCGTTACCCAGAAACTATAAAAGTTAGAAGGCTGAAATTTTTCACATTCACTTGGCGAAATCAAACATCCCCACCCAATGTTACAAACGATTAAATTATCTCTTTCTCATTTCTTTGAGGTTTCATGCTTATTTATCATAGCGCAAGCAAGACAAAATGTTCAAAACTATTCTGCACATTCCTCAAATGAAGATATATTATCTGCCTAAAAATGAGTTAATTCTAAAATAAGTATGGTAGACATCGCGACCTGGTGGGTCAATTTTTTCTTAATACAATAATGCCAGCGATATGGGTCTCAAATAAAAGAACTTGGAGAGTAGAATGCGAAAAGCGTAGTAATGGGTATGCGAAATTCGATTCAAGCGAGTTTTCCAATGAGTGCATTTTTTTCAAAACTTTTCGGCTTTTCTTCGAATTTATTTTCGATCTTTACAAACACTTGACGCTTCCATTAGTTTATTCTTCTATTTTGGAGAAGATAACGGCTGTTATTGTTTTCAATGATATTTAAAGTGGATTCCGTCTGACCAGGGCTTGCTTGGATGATCAAAATTGACTTGGGTGAAGTTGTACCAATCTATGGCCAGACTAAGAAATGTAAGGAGCAATAGAATAGTTATGGCTTTGATGAATCTGTCGAGAAGGATATTTCGCAGGTATTTATATCGAACACCTTAGGTATTACTTTCAATCTCGTAGTACTTGAATCACTTAATCTTAACAGGTGACGGGGGCACTTTATATATTCGATTCTTCTCCGTAATGGCATTATGCAAATCAGATATGCTACAACCAACTTGTAGTTTGTGGCAATGAGGAGTTGCCTCACTAGCAAATTCGCAATTTCGTTGTGTTTGTATGGGTTTTAATGAAATTTAATTACGTGAATGTTGTTCCACTTTTACCAGGATTAGGCAACAATCTCGACTAAATGATTTCCTGAACAAAATTATTCTGCTTTCATTTGACTGGGCGGGAAAAGAGAATTGCTCTAATAATCTTTCTAGTCACAGGGAGTAGCACTTTATTCGTTTTCGGTCTGGCGGGGTGTTTTTGATCCAAATTTTTCTCAAAATGATCCTCATCCGAACGTTGCAATGAACGGATGTTTTGTCGACCAATGTTGCATTTTTTTAAGTCAAATTGATGCAATAGATGTTGACAACTTTTATTTTTAGCAGAACGGGTTCGCTTGCGACACAACTCGTGAAAGAATGGATTATCGCGTTTCACAACACAACCTAATTGCAAGATTTACTAATAATTCTAACGCGTTCTATTGTTGTTGATATCACACTACTGAGACAAGTTAGGAGAAGATATAACCCCTTTATGGTATCGTACATCCGCCAATAAGGCGGATTTACTAATAATTCTAACGCATTCCATTGTTGTTAATATCACGCTACTGAGACAAGTTACGAGAAGATATAAAATTTTCTTCCACAAGACCCTTTATGGGACCGTACATCCGCCAATAAGGCGTACTTTGCTTTCGAATTAAAGATAGTAAAAGTTCATCGCTCTCTTTCTTTCGTATTTCTTGCTGAAGAGCTTCATTTCTTTAGCTTCTTGCAAAATAACTTTATGTAGGTTTCAATTGAAAAAATCACAGCAACGAATAAAATCTAAAATAAATTAATGATATGTTTTCAACAAATAATGTTTAGGGACATGGGGGCATCCAAGATGGTCGCACACAATCAGGTCCTTTTGGTCCGCCGGGACCGCCGGGTCCGCCAGGCCCATTACCCCAGCTACCACCACCGCCACCGCCGCCGCCACCTCCACCACCCGGTTCACAATTACAACCGCGGCCACCGCCGCCACCACCACCACCTCCTCCACCACCTTGCGGTGCAGCTATAAGTAGTTTTTTTTTAATTTTCAATTACATATCCATTATAGTTAGAATTAATCGATAATCGAAGTAACAACGAACCTTCGTACAAAGCAAACAAAACAAATATATAAAATATTAACGCTAACAGCTTGGTCATCTTTGTGAAACGACGCTTTTCCCACGTTTAGCTTCCGCGCTTACATTTCCATTTCTTTTTATAGAGATTGTCTCTGCGTTTCTATTTTTTTTTTTTTTTTGTAATCTAATAACAAACAAAGCAAAACAAAGCCGCGATTGTTACAAAAATATAGGCCCAGACAAGTAGTGCTAGTAGTGCTAATAACGACAGCGACCAAAATGACATCAAGCGTTTGAGATAAGATAGCTCTTGTTACTTACTTACTATTAAGGAAAAATCCCATACCTTGATTTCATTCGTAAGAAGCACTCAAGCATATATTTAAATAAATTTTTACTTTTAATTGCAAATTATTTTGTTTTCATTGCATTTGAAATTGGAAAAGCTGCAATAAATTACGTTATTGTAGTTCCCGGAGCACTCTCATGCACTTTCGTGCGAATTCAAAACGTTTACGTTTTGATAGTGCAGCTTATCAGCTTTTCAAACCGCAAAAACAGATTCAATTGAATGCATTTGAATCGCAATGTCGTTTGTGCATCAAGGAGGTTATCAAAATTGAAAATGAAATCATCGTTAAGTCAATTATCGGAAGGATCTGCAAATTGCCCACTAGTGCCGGGAATAGTTGAATTGTACGACATTTCTTTTTTTCTTATTCTTCTTGATCAACGTGAAAGTCTGAATGGATTTGAGCAAGCTCGTCAAACCTATTTGCCGGTCTGTGTAATATCTGTGCTGTGATGATCTTCTGGCCGCAACAATACAAAAACAAACATTGGAATTTTGTGCATTCGATTGGTTTTTGGGGCAAGGCACACCTATAAAGCAACATTAAATGACACCATCTTCGATTTCTGGATTTTTTCCTTATTTCTCCCAAATGCTAATACGACAGAGACACAATGAAAATTTGTACGTATATTTCACAAGAATGGAAAAAATCAGCCACGCCCACCCCATTTTATAGAGTATTGAAATTTTCCCTTTTTCGTTTCTTTTTTTTTTTTTGTTTAATTCTTTTTTGGAGTAATCGAATATAATTTTCTTTATTTGGACAGACGGACAGGCAGGCTTAGATCTATTCAGATTCTGAATTGATCGGTATAATAAATGGTGGGTCTATCTTAAGCCCTTCTCCGTGTTACATACAACCACACTAACTTAATATGCTCTGTGCCACAAATTGTGTAGGGTATAATGAAGACCTTTACTCGGTACTCGTATCTACGTTTATCACTTATTGAATTTACTGATTTAATGCATGTGCTGTCCGTCCTTCTGGTATTCTTCATCTCGATGAAGTATTGGAAGCTATTAAGCAACAGGACACTTCAAAATGTTTAAGAAATCGTGCTAGCTTACGGTCCAACAAAAATTTTACCACAATAAGCAACCAAGGTATAAAGGCAGACGCATTTGAAGAAGGTAATGCTGAGCATGAAGAAGCTACTGTGCAAAAAAACAAAAACAAGGAATAAATTATCCACAGTCGCATGTATCATCAGTTCGAGCAAGTTGGAACGTTTCCGTGTACTGAATGGAAAACCATTCGCCCTTCGTTGTTGTAGTTGATACTTAAAAGTTTTATCTCCGCTCCTATTTCGAAATGCATGTATAATTTGTTGGTATGAGTGTTGTTCGTGTTTTTGTTTTTATTACATAGTTATGTTAAACTGAAATGTTTTCCTTAACAGATAAATATACGTAACTTTACGTAACAAACGTTAAGGATTTATTCCTTTCATACTAACTTTTATACTCACCACCAACAGGTGGGAATTTAAAATTATAGGCAATGTCTTCATCTGCAGTTGAGCAAGCGGACAGGTGAACAGACGAACGGGGGAACAAGCTTAAGGCGATTCAGAATTTCATGCCAATCAAGAATATATAGACTGTATTGGCTTTCTAAAGCCTGTTTTTAGGCGTTGCAAACGATCTCACGAAATGAATATATTCCTCAACCTTCGGTGAGGGGTATAATAAACTGCTAAAAGATGTCAACACGATTTTTTTTTTTTTTTCATTTATTTCAAGTATTGGTTTATGATATTTTTATCAAAAAATGATTTCATGTAAATCACCGACTCTGGATTTCTGGAACACCAAGTTTTGCTGCTTCTCCGCATAAAAATCCTCTTACTTTAGCAATAGCGCGAGTAATGTTTGAAAATAAGATCATCGAGAATTTGTGGTTTATTGGAGTAGGCCCATGATTTAAGACAACTCTAAAGAAAATAATGCCATGGAGTTATATCGCATCGTCCTTGTCAGCTCAGCTCAGATTGGCGCTTCTGGATATTACACGTCATTGAATCTTTCTTCCAATAAATTGATTATGCCACAAGGTGCCACGTGGCAGTACATCCAAAGTTGGGTTCACAGCATCGATATTTCGAGCAGTACGTTCTCATTTTTGACAGATTGGATTTTTATAGTCACAAACACAACAATACATTAGAAATAGTGGGCTCTGTAGATGGACTATGTTCCCATAAATTTGTTTATCTAAATACAGCACGAATACATTCAGTATAATTACACCGTATTATATATAACAGATTCCTAATAATTATACCCTACACCGCTTGTGCTACAGAGTATATTAATCTAATGCGGACGTATGTAACATACACAGTAGAACCCACCTTTTTGTATACCGATCGATTTAGAATCATAATCTAAGACTGACTGTCCGCCTGTCCGTCTGATGTCTCTCTATGTAATTTTGTGTTCAGTCGCAATATTTGAGATATTTTGATGAAATTTGGTACACCGATGTGTTTGGACCCAACCTGATGACAAGGACGAACCCAACTGAAAATGGTTTGGATCCACTTAAATCACTGCCCATATAACACCGTATTTTCAAAAGACGTTATATGAAAAAAAATTGCAATTTTAAAAATTTCTTGACAAAAATGCCTAAGTAATAGTATTTCGGCATTCTAAATTGGTATGAAAACTTTGGACCGACTGGCGCGATTTTTGGACGCCCTCTTATATAACGAAAACTGCAGTTCATATGACGAAAAGGTACATTCTTTAATTCTTCGTGATGAAAACCAGATCGTAATAGTAATTTAAGATAAAAAATTCACTGTACCAAGTTTGGACCGCCCACGCCTATTTTTGGACAAGGATTTTTACGAAAGTTTTTGTTTTATTGAGCAGAAAAGTTGAAGTTTTATCATGTTATGATGAAAATTGACTCATAATAGTAGTAGTTTTGTTGATATTAATTGTGCTGAATTTTGAATACGTGCCACAATTTCTTAGGCACAACCCTTCTTGCGGAAAGTAAACCTTCATTTGCAAAGAGGTTTAGTTTTAATTACAGCACAGTAAGTTCCTATGAAAGCAGGTTATAATTTTTGTGTTGTATGGCAAAAATAAGAATTATATTAGACGTGTGATGTAGGGTATCCAATAGTCGGCCTAGCCCTACAATAATATTTCCACTTGTTTTTTATCAAGCGATTACCTGAGGTTTTCTATTTCGCAGCGGAAACTGCTTTAATTGTAAAGCAATATTAGGTAATTCGCTGCCGTGTCGTAGGTTAAGGCAAATAATTTCATTCCATGCATATGGTGCTGTTTTAATGAACATTAGTTATATTCTTCTGGAGCAACTCGTTTTGCTTTCATATAATTTGTTCTTTGGAATTTTTTCGTTGTATCGTGACATATGTAAAAAATCACCTAACTCGCGTGAGAACATAGACACTAATGGAATATCAATTAATTCGTGGTTTGAAGTGTTTTGCTTCGTAATCGTGAACAATAGCGATCATCGCAATGTTTACACCCTACATTACCAGTTCCCATATAACGTCTTATTCTAGAGAAATCTATATACGAAAAAAATTGCAATTTTCAAGACTTTTTGACAAAAATCGCTGAATAATAGTGATACGGAAATCTAAAGCGGTGTGAAAAAATCTATTATTTTTATTGTATGATCACAGAAAATAATAAACAACTTTTCGAACTCGAATGATCAATCACATACACACAGGGGATGTCTCTTGTTCCTGCAAAAGGTGACGACCAAAAAGTGAAGAAAAGCAATGATATAGAAAGACGACCGCAGCCTAGTGGGTCTGTGTCACCGACTGAGCACTCACTACAACTAAAGTAAACTCTATCGCAATGAGATTTGACTCCGCGAATACTGATTCTTTAGTCGCGGCTCGTACCTACTTGACTGCTGTTGCGGGCAATAACGCTTGTATATGATTTATGGTAGAAGGGTATTGTAAATACGTTGTGTCCCGACTACACTCGGACCGATTTGAGGGAGGTCAGTAGTACTGCATTTGATACACTGACGTGTTTTAGCCCAAGGATGACTCCTATTGAATAAGGAATCAACACGTTTTTACGACTATTCCCCATATTTAGCCGTAATTTAAAAAAAAAAACTACTATCTAACCACATTTGTATCTTGTATTAGGGGGTTACATATATTTTAGCCCTTGGCTGGAGGATTAAAAAAGCTCGAAAACAATGAATTGCAAGACTTATTGGACGAAAATCCTCCTCAAACTTGCAAGGAAAGCTCGGACAACTTGGCGGTTGATGAATCAACTAATGCCTCATGTTTACCTGCGGTGGACAGGATCTAAAAGGAGAAAAAATGCCTATTCACTGAAACTGTCATTTTGGCCACTTGTTGTAAGAGTGGCCCATTGGGTTATACTGTTGCAGCTCGGATGGGAAGTTCTGCCCAGCGTACTCCCAAGACATGGCGTCTTCTCATAACCATTTGTTTATTAGATCGGTGCAGCCTGGCCTGGCTGGCACGCGTCTCCGGAAAGTTGAAGAAGTGCGAAAACGTTGCCAAAACAATTGCAAAATGTTGTAGAAAATGATGGGACTTATTTTGATTTTTCGAGTGAAAAAATGACCAAAATATATGCAACCGCCTAATATTATTTCTCGACAAAACTTCACGTGCCACAAAGCACGATCCTAGGAATGTAAGAGAACTTCTAATGTCCTACAGCATATGGCGATTTATAAATATTCGTATGTGAAAATATTGAATCCCAGGCATAGATCAGATATAAAATGAATTTTTATTTGCAAAAATGTCCAAACTTCACAATTTTATTCTTACGTAAGAAAGTGATAAGAGCTATAATGGTCGACACAAAACGGTAAATAATTGATTTTTAAGAAGGGTAGGCGGCTTATTTGCCACCGCCACCTCCGCCACCACCACCGCCACCGCCGAAGGCAGCACCACCACCGCCGCCGCCACCACCACCTCCGCCGAAACCAGCTTCGTGGTGAGGTACAGGATTAGGATTGGGTGAGCCTTAAAATATACAAAAATGCACTTTGGTCACTCAAAACTGCTTAGCTCGAGGTGATTTTTCAACTTACCACTAGCCACAGCCAATAGACTGGCTAATAGAGCCACAAGATAAGCAAATAGCACGTAGAACTTCATCGGAAACAAGACTGATGATCAATTGAGGAATCGAAGCGCTATTTATACCAAATACAAAAACCGAACCTGTTTTCAAAATCTGTCGCAGCCTCTACGAATTTATCAACAATCAATGCAAATAAATGATTTATATATGTTTTCTAGGAAAATCCCGACTTGAATATCATTTTAATAATATTGGATTTACTGGATTTTTCTCATCTCATCTACATACACATATGAAATCTTATACGTTTATGCACATACGCGCAACTTAATTAATTTCTAATGAATAAAATCAATCAACAGTGATACTTAATTGCTTGCAATATAATTAAAAAGATTTAGTTTTTAGAACGAGTGACAGTTGCATTATATTTCGATCTTATTGCTACGCAATAATAAACAAGAAGAACCATCACGATGGGGGTACCAGTCAAATTTTCTTCATCTGCCCTAAGAAGCTTGATGCTCAACGATTAAAGTAAATTAAACTTTACTTTACTATCACTTTAGTAGTCTCACCTGCGTAGTTTTCACCAAAATATCTATATGCAAGTGCGCCTTGCGAACCAAAGCATGCCCGTAATAGAGATCGCAAAAAAGTCAAAAACACAAAAAAAATAATGCAATAAGCATTAGTTCTCGATATTTTCCATGAAGGACGCATAACCGAGGTCATAATCGCGATTAAAAAATCAATTGATAAAAAGTCAGTACATTTTCTTTTGAATTTTTCCGCCCATTCCCATACCATATGAACATTCTGAATTGGGACACTTGTACTCTTCACAGTCCTTGCCTGAATCTTGCCTGAATTTGGCCATTATCGTCTATCCATTCGTTGAACTGCCATCTACTGTTGCAAAGACTGACAGACAGGTAAAGCTTGACGCTTGACGCTTCTTAGTTCAAATGCAAGAGTCAAGAAGTGAAAAGAAATAAAAAAAATTTCAATCTTTATCTCGGGAAAGATCTTGTACAACTTTTCCACACTGCAAAATAAACGGCTTGCTGTACGGGTTTTCCGTTAGTTTATAGTGTTAAGGTTGTGCAGGTCAAGTATGAGCCTCTTACTACCTTACCAAAGTCACAATAAAACATTTCTATATCGATCAACACGAGGTAACATGAAAAAATATTTATCAAAACCTATGTCATACTTGACATTGACCGTCATCCTGGATCGGCATTTCTTCTCATAAAATATCACAAATCAAATCTTGTTATTATAGAAAGTCGCTTATGTTGGAAGGATAAGTAGGTCGACATTATCCAAACTAGGTACAATAAATTTATATACTGCTGCACACACTATTTCTTCATCATGAAAGATTATATGAAGGTGTAATGTATTGATAAATTGTGAAAATGATTGTATAAGGGGCGCTTTAAAAAATGGTAACACGTCACTCCATTTCGCATAGCAAAATATTAATGTTCACCGATTTTTCTCGACAGATATTAGCAATAACAAATTTATTGCATATATGGCTTTATATGGCGGCTGGTGGTAAAAATGAATCGATTCAATGCATTTTCAACAGTCAATGGACCAAATTTGTCATCAAAATATCTCGAAAACTTTGGACAGACATAATCTGTTCAGAAGACAGAGATAATCTGTCCAGAAGACGATTCTGTAACGATTGGTGTGGTGAACAAGTAAGAACATTGTAGCTATGCAAAGCCGACCATTAGATACACTCGCCAAACTTACACATTATTTTCATGCAACGGTGTACTTCGCATGAATGCCTGCATGCTGGAGGATGTCCAAAACGTCATATGACATCCAAATCCAAATTGAGAAAACTTCATTTACTTCCCCAAAAGTTTATTATTCTTCCGTTTTGGTCTAAACTAAAAGTTTCTCGCCATATAAGGGCTTGGTTTTCATGACAACCTCTATATATGTTGGGGTCTAAAGAATAGACTTACATGATCCGAATTCCCTAACCGGTAATTCTTCTGTTAAATTGCTAATATGAATCCATTTTTACTATTAAATATTAAAAATTAAACTTTTCTCCGAAGGCCTTATTATTCATAAAAAATCTTATACGGAGTATGGTCCACAAAAATAGACGCATGTGATTAAAATATTAAACATAAAACACTAACAATTACGCCTTTTGGGCGTATAAGACGAGTTTACATTTCTTGATAGTCCTTCTGTGCCGGGTCCAAAAAAGATCGAGTTTTCGTAGGCACGGTTATATGAGAGCGTGGTTCAAAAAAATCGGCCCAGCCGAACCAAATTTGCAATACGAGTTTGAAATATCGGCGAGCTTTGCAATTTTTTTTGATATAACGATGTTTCAAAGTACGGCGCTATATGGAAATTGGTCGGAATAGTGGACCGATCCGAACCATTTGCAAGAGCGTTCGTTCTTTGGTCAAAGCAAAAGTTGTGATCTGTAGGTTGAATACCAAAATACATGGACACCTATCAGACAGACTGACAGACAAGCTCAAATCGATTTGGAAAATGAGTCTGAAACGGTCAAGAAAGTTGGGTTTATCGTAAAGCCTTCTGCGTGTTTCATACGTCCGCACAAACTTAACACACCCTATATCACAAGTGGTGGATGGTAGAAAAATTACAAAAAAAACAAATCACTAATTTTTTCTCAAGCAATTATATGCTTCGCAGTACCATCGTTAGTAAAATTGTAATGATCTGTATTGCTTAATTGTCCGTCAATCCGACGTACTTATGTGCAAGAAACAACGACAATAAATGTTTGCGGTGACGCAAGACACTTTATTGTTCTATTTTTGAAATGAAACCAAATTTCTGAATTTGCTTACTATGTATTATATTAGCAATCGCGTAATATCCATTAGCGATTTAACTGATCGAGAGCACAATTTTCATATTCACAATCGAAAAATTGAGAGACATGCCAGATTAATTATTTCCTTTGTCACACCCAGAGATGCGTGATGATGACACCAGAAAGTGCGTATTGATTATGTTGGATAACGTCTGTGCTTGAAACGCTTCTACTTAAAAAAATCGAAACGAATAATCCAAACATAGCAAACATATGTTCTTAGTTGATAGCCGTAAGTAGGTAATTGAATGGTTCTCAATGTCATCTACGTATTAATGAGTTGCGACTGATTTGCTTATAATTAAACGAGTAAGAAAATTATATTCAGTTGTGACCGAAGCTTTTACATCCATCACCGTTATCCTGAAAAAGGGTAACAAATGTGCAAGAACTAAATTATCATACTGACAGTAGGGAGTGGGCGCGGTTAATCGTTCCTATTTCAAAAATAGCAGTTTTTGTCGCATAGCCCTGTGGGCGTTTTAGGTGTGTCCACTGAAAAGTCTAGGTCACTTCCAAAGTCTTTTGCAAATTCGTAGGCGATATCTTCATTTTGGTTAACCGGCGAATGTTTACCATAGATGTTACACAGTTGGGCAGACGAACAGATGGACATGCTTAGGTGCACTTCAAATTTGAAACTAGCCAACAGATTATGTATTTTACGTGAGTTTTAAAGCTTGTTTCTACGTCTTATAAAGGTAAAAATATTAAAACTTAGTACACTGTAATATTAGGTAGGCGTGGTCAATTTTTTCCCATTTTTGTACAGGTACATTTATCTGTTATAGTTTGTGTGTAATGATCAAAAAACCAATTGTTATTCCTTTTGAAAAACGCAGGCGTTCTCACTTTACGTAGTCCTGCAGGCGTGCCATTCGTCCGATTTGACCGATTTTCTATGTCAATCAAGAATTTTCAATCTTGCTGCCAAATATGAAATCTATCGCTTAATTTTTACGGACAAGAGAGTGTTTAGAACAAACATTACACAGGCGGTCAGACGGACAGATGGACAATATGGATGGCTTAAAGCGACAAAATGAATATATCCCCCATTCTTCGGTGATAGGGAAAAAAGAAAAAAAAAAAATCAGGAAAAATTAGCCACACCCACCCAATATTATAGAGTATGAAAATGTGGTTTCGTCCATTCGTTTAGTCCCTTCTCGGATAAGGGTAATGGGTATAAAAGATTCGGTCATGACCGAATATAATTTTCTTACTGACTGTTTTTTTTTTTTTTAACAAAAGTTTAACACGATGCTACCTCAATCGTATGTAAATCACGTAGTCTCGTTGCAATTACTTTACGATAATAGTATAACGAAATGTTATGGCGTCTAAGCGACTCTTGTATTGTCAGTCGCTCTACACTAAAAATTGCGCATTCATTTAAATAAAAATATTATTATTATTGTAAAATTTACTACGGCTTGTTTTTTCCACGAATATTATTTATATACATTATATGAACACATACATACATAGATACCTATTATACAATTTGCAATGTATTGTGGATTGTGTAAAGAAATAAAAACTTTATATAGTAATTAATATTAACTGTCTTGACTTCAGTTGAGTGTTAAAGACTCGCTGATTGACTGACTGCTAACTGGCAATTTACTCACAATCACGTGCATTCGCTTCGAGTTGCACTCAAACACAACAAACATATGACTTCTACAACAAATGTTTAAACAACTGCCATCAATTGACTGATTTATTAGTGAGTAAAAGTAATCGTTTTACTTTTGACATTTTATTAAGTTAATTCTGCACAATTTCCATTTTAAATATAATTTAAATTAGTTTTTTCCTTTTTCTTTCGTTTAACTTAACGTTTCAAGTAAATCAAGTAATTCGAGTGCAAAGACAAGTAGACGATAAGAGCCGTGACTGATACCAACTTATCTTAACTATTATCGTCTTAAGTGATTCGATGATGCTTTAGTAATGATAGCCATAACCTTGACCGCTGGAACCACTGCCACCACGACCATCGCCAGTAGAGTAACCGTAGCCGCCATTACCGCCAGCACCGCCATAACCACCGTTGGGACCCACACCGCCATACCCATAGCCTCCGTCTGGACCGCCTCCGCCGCCTCCACCCCCACCACCACTAGTTCCGCCAAAACTGCCACCTCTTCCACCGCTACCTCCGCCAAAACTCCCACCTCTTCCACCGCTACTTCCACCAAAAGCTCCACCTCTTCCACCGCCTAGACTACTTCCGCCGCCACCGCCTCCATAAGGACCCCCACCGCCACCACCTCCGCCATAAGGACCTCCGCCCCCACCGCCGTATTGACTTTGGCAAACTACACTGCACCACACTAACAGCAGACCTGTAACTAGTAAAAGTGATCTCATCCTAATAACATTTGCGCTTTACTTATTTTCACTAACGCTTTCACTAACTAAAGCTTTATTTGCAAACTAAATCTGAATATTTGCAAGATTTTCAAATTTACTCAATTTGTCAGAGACTGCAATAATCAGATGCTAAATTGCGGTAACTTTTGCTCGTTTTAGCTTTTATTCGTATTAGAAGTATTACAATAGCAAATGTGAAACCTGATACGATCATCTCTTATCAAGATCAATAAATTTCCTATTTTTATTAAAAATAACAAATTGATGGTTTTTCTAGTTTAGGTTACACAAGTGTGCATGTTGTTCGCGGAATTTCAATGTCGTACCGCCGCTGATATAAGTTTCACATACACGTCTATGTGCACAGATTTACGTTTTAAATGGTTCCTCGAAATGAACTGACATTTCAATTAATTGGTAATACACGTTCCTTCTGTCCGCATATATGACTTAAATATCAATTTTTATACCTTACATAAAAGGTGCTTTGAATTTAACAAACATTTGCTACGCAACGATATAATGATAGTATGAAAAAGTAGAATGATTGACTTGTGTCTATCTGTCTGTCTGTCTGTTCCGCTGCATAAGTTATGAATACGATGTCAAAACTTTGTCTACAAGAAGACTTTTTGTTTTCACTTTATATGAAATTAAACGCAAAAAAAAGTCAAGAAAATTTGTCGACAGATCTGTCCACAATTAAGAAAAAACCGATCATTTCCCTTTTGCCAATGATGGCAACGCCACCTTATCTTATGGACACGAAATTACGGATTACGGATCTCGAATTTATATATATTTACCCATGATCGTACTTTCATGGGAATATTTAAAAAATATCGTTCAAGAGTATTTTAGAAACAAAATGGCCGCACTACTTACAACAAAATCCTTTTCTCTTTGATTAGACTTAAGCGTATACAACTTTTAAACTATTAGTTAATAGCTGGTGAAGAGCGTAAAGTTTTTTTTTGTTCCTAATCTATGACCAGCCATTCAGTGGATGTCCCCGATGATGGTGATCGGTACAGAAAAGAAAACGAAACTATCACTGACGATTATTATCAACAATGAATGAATTAAGTGATGAGCAGATTATTTAAGGCAACATTGCCACAACATGCCGTACAAGGATATTCTAGCAGAACAACGCTCGGCTACATGTTGAGTACCCCAATGACAAAACGTTAGAGCACGAAACTGGGATATGCATCCACTTTATTCATCAGAGATTGCTTCTTCATCAACGCTTGTTTCAACCGATAAATCATAGTCTAGCTGAGTAGTCATTCCATTCTATGTAGATATCGAAAGGTGGATCCTACCGCGACCATTCTCAATGGTTGAGTGTTTCGTCCAACCCCAAATTCATAGACGGCCAGAGGTATGAAAAAAGTAACGCCACACAATTCTTCGAATGATTAATTTGTCACTTTTATGTCTATAACGGAAGGACGAGGGATATATTTATTTTGACAAAAGGTCAGGAGGAAGCTTCGAAGACCCCACAAAGTATATACATTCTTGATCAGCTGTCCATTTGTCCAACTATATAGCATCTATAGTAAAGATTCTCCCGTTGGCAAAAGTGAAGATATCATCTGCAAATGTGGAAAAGAAAGAGAAACTGACATAAACCAGTCAAGGGAGATGCCTACAAGGCGAAGATGCCTATGGAAAAAAAACTGTAAACACCTTTGCTTCAAGTGTTTTTTGGTTGTTATAAAGCACAAACCCATACTATCCCATATCAATTTGCACTTTTATTCTGAAAACAGAAAAAATCTGCCACGCCCATCTAATATTATAGAGTATGAAAATTTAGATTTGTTTTTTTTTTTTATTCTTTTTTAGAATAGCGATGATGGGTATAATAGATTCGGTCATGACCGAATATAATTTTCTTGCTTGTTTTACAATAAAAAAGAAATTAAAAAAAAACAATTTAAAAAATAAAATTTATTTGTTTATTTGTTTATTTATTTATTTATTGACGCTTGTGTAACCTCCAAGCCATTAAGGCCTATTACAATGGATTACAACGTGTCCCATATGTGCAATAATAAAGTAAAATGACACTGAATGTTGTTAAACAATCTAAAGGAAAATAAAAGAAAATTGAAGATAAAGAGAAAAAAAAAAAAAATAAATAAATAAAAAAGAAACAGGAACCAGGAACGGGTAACTAAAGTGTTATGAAAGGAAATAACACATTCGCGATGCTAAGTCACTAGCTAATCTCATTATTAGCGGCGAAGGTTAAAATCCTACGTTTGTAAGTGAGGTCAGGGAGTCAAAATTGTCGCAACTCCCTAGCAAGGCAATCATAAGCTCTTATAACTCCTGCCTGAAAAGCTTTGGCCAAAGAGCACGTAATGTAAAATTGAATGCACTGTCTTTCAACTATCGTACACCACATACAACCTTACATATTAAATACTTTCGTTCAAGTCATATGTAACCACTTCCCTGTTTCTTCATCGAGAATACATTTACAATTTTAGCTACGAAATTGCGATCAACATAAGGGCATAGCAGTGATACACGTCTTCAAAGTTTAATTTCAGCATTACAAGCTCATCAGTGTGTAGTGTGACATGTTGCAAAAAGCCAAGAAAAATATTTCATCGTTTTTTGGAAAAAAAAAAAAACTTCTTCCGCAACGCAATTAAACATCAGTGGAAAGTGAGGAACCAGTGCGAGAGTAAGTCTTTGTCAAAGGAAAAAGACGTCACTATTCATTAGGGAAAAAATTGAAGTTGAATTATAAACGGGCCAAGGCGGTCTTTACGTGCTTTCGTCATTAAATATCAAAAATTATATTTAGTATACACGTACTTCCTTCCTTCCTGACAGCCTTTAAATGTGTAGAGTCCAACAGCGTGTATATATGCATAGAAGTGATTCAAACCTAATGTACGCTACAACTTGTTGTCATACGAAAGGTTACCTTTAATAAAAATCTTTATTTAGGAGGGTGGATAAGAAACTTGGGCTACCACACGAGAATTTTTTACAAGTCTATCCACCTATCGTCGATTTTCGCTTAGAAATATTAAGAATAGAAAATTTTTTTCATATAAAGACTTTCGTACAACAGAATGGAATAGAATAGAATAGAATATGATAAACGAACTTAAGAATGATCCGAAACATTTGCAATAGGTCCAAAATGTGTCAGCTCCCCAACTTTTAACAACATAACTCGAAAATTGCGTACTGTAGGTTGAGCGAAACGTAATGAAAGAGCAAAAGGGAAGAAAAGACGACTTTGCCTTTGAAGCAATGGGTAGAATAACCGGTCCTAAGCAGTTACCGGTGTTACATGTAGGGTGTAAATGTGCATTAGGAATAACGACATTGTACATTTTTTCAACATAGGAAAGACGGGCGGACGGTCGCTTAATAGGCCGTTTCATCTCCAGTAACTAAACTGTTTTGTCCTTGCAGTACAAACTTAATGTAAGTAGCAGGATACAAAAGCGTGTAAGGTATGCAAGCGCTGTTGAAGCGTAAATAATTGCCTGATAAAGTATCAGATTTTGACCTCTTGGAATGATCAATGTTACGACATAACCTCAAAAGAAGCAAATGAAAAAGGAAAATACTTTCTGTGTTTTGTCGGCAATCATTAGGATCGTGTAGAAAAATCCGATAAAATTGAAATTTCATAGCGACATGTGGCACATAAGACTAAGAGAAAGAAATGAGGAAATTCAATATATTTCCTCATCGCGATCAGTGAACTAAATAAACCTTTAATCATTTTTTACATGATAATGACTAAAGCCTTAAAGTCTTAAAACACTAGCGGACTACTCTAGCGCACTTGAGATTTGAACCCATGGCCATTGACTTGGCAGTATATGATAATGAATATATACATATATATATATGCTATGTGTTATGCTACGTTATATGCACAATATAAGTGATTTTGAAAAGTCGTAATTCGCTTTTGGATCATGTTGATTCAACGCTTTTGAAACCGTTGCACTCATCATAGAAACTATTTATTATTATGGGAATAATAATACGCTAGTAGTGGCGCATAAGCAATTTATTTTCTCGATGCAAATATGAATAAATATGAATTGTATCGTAAAAAGAAACAGGTTATAAAATTACTTCCAAGAATCCCACGAAATTGAATATAAAATTAAATAACATTTTTATTAACCAGTTTAGAGGTTCTTTCTTCAACATCAACATAATAACGAGCGGTGAGTTGATTCTGTCATTTCGTATGTAACACAGAGAGTTATCCTTAAGCCTTCAATTCAATTCCAATATATTTTCTGATATATATATATATATACATATACACCCAATTCTCTCTTTACACGATTTTTTTTTACACGAATTTGATTTAACACGAGTTCAAAAGAAAAAAATTTCATTTTTTACACGAATTATTTTGTTTTAACACGATTTTCAATATTCAATGAATTTTTTTTATGAGTTCATCGAAGTATCGTGTATTTTTTATAGCACATTTATTGAATAAAAATGTGTAAGCACGAAATAAATTAAGTGAGCTCTAACAGGAACTTTTTAATATTGTTTACACCTAATTCTCTTTTTACACGACTCTTTTTACACGTATTTTTTGGGAACGTATCTATCGTGTAAAAAGAGAATTAAGTGTATACATATATATGGTTGCATGGTATGCCTATGTTTTATGGCGTTCGGTTAGGGGGAAATCAAAGAAATCTAAAGAAGCTAAAGCGATACTTATTGCCCCAGAAAAACTTAATTAGCTCTTACTGCTGTCGGTGGCTATTACATATTCGATTCAAGCCAGATAAATAATGCTTTCTTATTACTATTTTTCTTTTTTTCGCGAAATTCTCAACGGGAAACAAAACTACTTACACTTATTTGATCACTTTGGATTTTGTGTTTTTTTTTCTTTTGTTTCTAATATAAATAACGACATAAACTGCGAAGACATCAACATTTTAATCGAGAGTTCATCAAGTGCAATATGAAATTATTTTCTATCCTGGCCGCTGTATTGGCCCTTGTAGCCGTAGCTATGGGTAAGCTATGGCACGCTTTGTAAACAGATTCAATTGAATTATAATTCTTATCGTTTTTAGGTTCTCCTAATCCCAATCCTAATCCTCATCCCCTACCGCAAGGCGGTGGTGGTGGTGGCGGCGGAGGTGCTGGTGGCGGTGGTGGCGGCGGCGGTGGCGGTGGCAAGTAAATTCAATTCCACGCCAATTTTATACTCATTCAATAAATAATTGAAATACTTAAAAAAGGCCTAAATATTTCATTCGAAGGTTGAACTCGTTCAGATCGCATTTTGGGTTTCCGGTGTTCTCCCTGCATTGCTGTTGTGCTAGGATCGATGAAAGTGTACAAATTTTACTAACCAACCAACCAAGTGCCTAAGATTACAGATCGCATTCTGAATTGTTCCAGTCCGTCCGTTTGTCCGTCTGCCTAACTATTTTCATTATTTGCAGATCCGCCAATATTTGTTCAGAAAGCTTAAACTTGATCGACAAAGTCTTTGTTGTGTTGCAGAAAATATGGCTGACAAGTAGGCTAAAGTATCCTTCCAACGGACCCGCCAGAACCCAGGCGACTAAAAAGTTGAAAAATATTTTCCTTAATAGTTTAACTGTATGACTTTCAACGATGATGTGTGGTCGTCGTACACATACACGCCTATATAGGGAGTGCTGTATTTCCTTCTTGAAGCTGGATTGCACTTTTGATATTGTATAGCCCTTCTTAACGAACGCGGGAAAGACGAAAAGGTAAAAAACAAGGCAGTCATAGATAAACTCCAGCACTCTCACTTCTCTTTACACTTATTTAAATGGATAAGCTCTTATCTCCATGACAGACGCTTTGCCTTTGTCGTATCTAGACTAGCTTCTAATCTTGATATCTTCGTAGAATTGGAAAATCGAACTAACATTTTTCAATATTATCGGTTTTCAAGCTTTTGCATGTCTGCAATGGTTTGGGTGTTCACTCCGAACTCAGATTTACGTCGGCTGCGGGTGTACTTCCGTGAAAGATGTGTACTGCCTTTCCTTTTCTCTCTATTCACTTACGGTTATTCATATAAGGAATTTTCAAATGAAGGCTTCATACGGGAAGTGATCAATGCAAAACCATTTGCAATAGAGTTCGTCCTTGGGCTAAAACGAGTTACCGTATCAAATTTCATCAGAATATCTCAAAAATTTGCGACCTGCAGGTTGAATACAAGACAACATGGCGAACAGACAAGACGAAGCCAATTCAGAAAGTTCTTTTGACTCAGAAACTTCCGATTCCTAATCGATTGATGTAATAAAAGATGCGTCTATCTCAAGTCCTTCTAGGGAAAGTAATTGAGTTTAGAAAGTTTGCCAAACCTCTTCAAAAATTCACTATATCTTTGAATATCGTGTCACACCCAATTCAATGCAGACTTGTGGAAAAATTCGTGTTATTTACGGTGAGGACGCTTTATCAAAATCAGTAGCACCCAAGTGGTTTCTTTCTTCCCGTCCTTGATATTTTGATATTAAAAGCGTGCTGCGCTCTGGTCGATCAATTGTTGATAAAATCAATGAAGTCCTTCAAATAGTTAAAGAAGCCGGCACATTCCATCTCAAGATATCGCTACGAGACCAAGCACTGACTGAAGAACAGCTTTGAACCACTGATTGATTGATTGGATACAAGGAAAAGCAAGCTCATTATACGAGTACCATATCAGTTATCAATGGAAAATTTAAGCGACCACAATTTCATCAGCAAATCATTGCTGAAATTAAACGATTTCGAGCCATTTTTCGACGATCGATTATGGGCGAAAGAAAGTAGGTCATAGAAGTGGCCCATAGCGTGCGTGGTTTAAGATGGATAAGACTCCATAAACAAACTGCAGATAGACACCATGTGAGATAGCGCTTTATGTTTGGCGTAATTAGAAGGCAACCCTGCATTATGAGGTGCTTGCACTTGATTAGAGGACTGAGTCCAGTTAAAAAAATGTCACGACATATTGCTTGAGGAAATTGCTACAAAACGATATAGGAGACGTGCCTGATTTCTGAGCCATTTTCAATAAAATTCGTCCTTCGGCAAAAACATATTAAGCAGGAATACCGACCTGTCTTTGAAACGTGTCGTTGTCTCTACAATCAATGAAAATGACACATTGATAAATGTTTCCTAGGAAAATCCTGACTTGAACATCAATTAAATAATATTAGATTTACTGGAACGACACGCCTACACGTACCATGTAAGCTGAGAAGATCCAGGTTTTCCAAAGCGAAAAGAGTTGAGTTAGGTTAAGCACTCATAGACTACATAGACTGCAGTATATATATATATATATATATATATATGTACATATATATATATAAATAGAAAAAAGCGAGCACGCGTATCCAATATTATCCAGTGTAAAATTTTGATTCTTTTGTTAAAACCCCTATAACACTCAAGGTCAAGCTTCAAAATCCCCATAAAGTATAGACATTCTTGATCAGTGTCCAAATCGAAATGCACCTAAGCATGTCCCTCTGTCTGTTCGTCTCTCCATCTGCCCATGTGCAGTGTTTGTGTATCGTTCGCAGAAATTAAAACATCGGCTACAACTTTGCAAAACAATTTATAGGTCAAAGGACACGCCTACAATGCAACAAAAATTAAGAACACCGCTTTTGCTCATCACTCATAAGCTACAACAGATAAACGATATAAATTTCGATTTTTATTCTGCAAAAAATAGAAAAAATCAGTCACATCCACTCAATGTCATAAGCCACGAAAGTTTCTTTCTGTTTATGAGACAACGATGGCGTGTAAAAAATATTCGGTCACAGACGAATGTAATTTTCTTACTTGTGTCTTTTTTTAGCGTTAATCGTTAATTTTTTTTTAAAATCAAAGCTGGAATGAGCTTGAGCTTTAAAGGCCCGACGTGGCCCGGCTAGGGTTAAGGGGAGATGCTGCTGTGCTATATAGTTTTGTTGACAGTTCCTTTGAGATGAAATGCAAAGTAAGAGAATAATAATATTCGAGGAAAAATAGCAAAGCCAAAGCTGTCCTCGCGGGACATCTTTAAGTAAGGAGCGGCCTACCTGGTCTACATTGGATTTAAAAAAAAAAAGTTATATCTACATGCCTGCAGCTAAAGAAATACTTTGGATTTTTTAGAAACATTGAATTTTATATGATTTGCGTATCCCACGTATTTCCCTTAAAGCCATTGTAAAAAGTTCGAAAATTGTTGGAATTACGTTACTTCTGTTTCGGGAAACAGAACGCAGATAAAGGCGGTTCCTAAACGCTGAAAGCTTTCGAAACGCTATCACCTTCTTATCTGCTCAATGGTTGTCTTCACTCTCACATTTTTGGCTTGAAAATGCTTGTAAATGAACATAAACACTTGGCAAAGGTATCGGTTGCCGTATTAAAAAGTATACAAGTTAACAGCGAAGAAGATAGGGTGTGATTTCCTACCAGGGATCCATTCGCGACGATGAATGCTATTCCGCATAGCGTGTAAGAACAATAACAACAATCTTTCATTGACTTACTTCCTTATACCGTGAAGATAATAAATGCTTGTGTGTGGTTATAAAGTTACTGAATTTTACATAGTACTTGGTATGGTATGGGTATGTAGCCACTCCATCTGACGCGTACATATAAATTGTTGTTTAAAAAAAGATATTATCATCCATGTAGAGCTTAGGTGTGAAGTATCAAGATATTGCGTTTGTTTGGTATCTGTTTGGCGTTCTCCCAACTCTTCCAATTGATTTGTCATCGTTATATAGTATAACTCTACTAAAATGCATGCGCTAGCAAATATGTAAAGAATGAGGGAATAAATAGAAGGTCGTGAATAGAGGTCGTGATAAAATCTCAATCGAGAGTTCACCGATGGTTGGCAGTAATAAAGTTGAGTTTCACACTTGAGAGGAAAAAGCAGTCAAAGTAATGGCATGAAAGGGTGGAATCGATGCGAAAGACAACGAAGACAATTTATCTGACATCTGAATGCATCTTCAGACGACTGCACTTTCTTGGCATGCGCATGAGCTAATCGTCGTTGATTACCTTCAAAAACGTAAACCAATTACCGACGGGTTGCTTACGAACTTATTGCAGCTTTCTGCACCAGATTTCAAGGTCGGCAAGATAATACACCATTTCACATTTCAGCTATCGCTAGAATCGCTTCTGTCTCTCTCTCTCTCTCTCTCTCTCTCTCTCTCTCTCTCTCTCTCCCTCTCTCTCTCTCATCATGATGACTTCTTTCAAAAGGTCGGCAGCTTTTACTATGGCCACAGTATTGAACCTATTGAACATGAAAGAGTAAACAAACATAGAGTGTAATCAGGAAGGCATACTATGTTGAGATTTGAAGATATTTCATGTTTTTTTGTCAGAGTGCTGTCAGTGCTTTTAATGATTCAAAGTCGTTGCAAGAATTAAACTGAACCTACTGAAGCCCTAAATGAATTCAATTATTAGAAAATTAAACATAAAATTTATTGCATTTAAATAATTATAGTAAAATATTAATTATTATTAATTAATTGTTGATGCAGTGATTTTTTAATTTTATTCAAAAAACGGGGATAAAATTAATCTCGACGAAAACCTCCACCACCTTCATCACCTCCACGGCGCGGAAATGAACCGCTGCCTGTGCTAAGACTTCCACTTTCGCTTCCACGACGTGATCCGCTGCCTAGTTGACGGTCTATGCCACCGCCAAAGCTAAGTTCGCCTCCCCATTTTATGAGTTGCGCCGAGCATATCCAACTGCTGCTAGCCAACAAAATACACAAAACAAATAATAGCGAGCACTTCATTCTTCCAACTTTCTATGACACTCTTCTCTCAATGTCTGATCCTTTTATACAATTCTTGCACGAATGAAAGCTATGTCAATTGCTTATGAAAGCTTAAAACATCTTCATCTATAACCTTTATATGGATCTAAAAATAAATTATTCAATTAATTTCTACAGCTAATGATATCGTTTAACATTTGGTTGTTGTTGTTGTTGATAGAATTTTCGATTTAAGTTAAATATCACAACTTGGCGAAACTTGGCAAATAGGCTCTGGCAAGTAGGTAGGTTTAGGTTTAAAGAACGTTGTAATTATTTTTACTCGTAATGGATTCACATTTGTATTGATAGTTGATAAGTCCCTAGAGGCAAGTTTGGCAACATTTTCAATAATTTATTCTGACATGTTTGCAAATTTCTGTTATGAGTTACGGAGCAGACGTACAAAGTAATTGATTGAAAAGTAGCTTTACTAAGAGAACCTAATTGATTTATTTATTTATTTATTTATTGTAAATAAATAAATTTATAAAGTATGGCTTTAAAGGCGCCAGACAACTTAACCCATATTATAGTCGCGATTCTTTGACTATTCGGCACCTCATACGGGGTTAAAGAATCTTAGTTGCAATGCTCAGTGTAACAACTTTGTTTTGCGTGTGAATGTAACATTTTTAGGGCGATATTGTATCATTATACCCACCACTGTTTTTTTCCATAATATATGTAACACCCAAAAGGAAGCTTCAGCGACCCTACAGAGTATGTATATACTTGATTAGCGTGAAATCCTCAGTTCATTTAGCCATGTCTGTCCGTCTGTGTGTTTGTATCGTATGTGTTATTGGCACTCTGCTGGTCGCAAAAATGAAAATGTCATCTTCAAATTTGGTAGAAACATTGGACATTCCTTAAAAATGGGCCAAATTGGTCTGAGTAAAAGCGCGCAGTGGACCGTGAACTGAACACAACTCAGTTTTTTCTAACAAAAATTTTTGGATTCTGGCTCATTATTCGGAAATTATTAAAGTTAGAAGGATGAAACTTTCCACATTTGCCTTACGAGACACTTTACTCTCTAGGTCCAAAAATGCAACCAATCGGCCATGCCCACACAAAGTTACCGGTAACTAAATTTAATTTTTTCACTTTTTGAGGTTTATTGCTTTGGTTTAGTCTTAAGGCAAATAAGTCCGATGGTTTAAAACTATTTTGTAGACTCCTCAACTGAAGATCTATTCTCTGCCTAAAAATGGGTTAATTCCAAAATAAATATGGCAGACACCGCGATTAATGGTTTCTTAACAATACTAGCAATATGGGTATCAAATAATAGAACATGGAGAGTAGAATGCGAAAAGCGAGATTCGGCCCCCGCCGAATATAACTTTCTTACTTGTTTTTTTTTTTTTTTTTGTGTCACATCCTAAACATAATTTGGTATATTCAATAATGGAATATGCCTTTGTTGCGCGGTCTCCTTCCTACTGGTTTTATATCGATTCAATAGAATCCATTAAGAAGCGATTCTCTTTCTTTGACCTAAGGAATTTGAGATGGGATCCGTTAGTCTTCTTGGCATCGTATGAGAATTGATTACTACTATTAAGCCGGTCCTTTACTTGAGAAGCGAAAGTGTCTTCTTCGAAGTTAAGCGTAGTTAAATAGCGGTATTGACTCGTCATCCTTTTGCACTCAAAATGCTCCAAATCGTTGTTCTGTACTTCATAAAGCTAAACTTCATATTCATAAAGTTTGACCAATGTAGATACAACTATGAGGTTTTCAACCGCTTGGTGGTCTTTTGCAAAAACCTCAATATCGGACTCGTTAATAGATATCAATGGGTGCGGTCTGCCCATGTTGCATTTACACCAAACTAACTATGGGAAATTTGAACGTATCGTCTGCTTTGCAAAGTGATCGAGCTGTGTTCAGTATTATCGGTTGCCCAGCTATTGCTTAAAAGCTTAATCGTAACTATTTAGTATAAAATTTTTACTTCGAATTATACTCGGAACAGTTTACCTAATTCGGCAAAATTATTAAATATTTATTGTAGATTTTTAGGTAGTGTATGAAGTTAGGTATAAATTGGGGCCTTGAAATCTTCCATGGCCTATAATAAGATCATTGATTGAAATAAATGAATAATTGCGACAGATTAACTGTTTATCGATTAAATATTATATCTCAGCTAGTTTGCACACTACTTATGACCTTAAGATATCAAACCAGATGAAGGGAGAGAGCAAGAGTTTTTTTTTTGTTTTTTTCGCTCAAAAAAAAAGGCTGGCATCCTATCAGCATCCAATAGACAATTAGATAGTATACTAATCCCAATTTGCAATTTGCTAACTGTTTCACAACCAAGTTCATGCAATAAATATTATTATATACCGATATCGTCGGCGTATAAAACAATGTAAAAATCTCGAAATTTCGGTAAGAGTTAGAACAGAAAATCGAATAAAAAAGTTAGAAGCAGAAGGGATTAATTTTTATTTTTTAAATATTAGAACATTATGCCAAACAGAATCAAACGCTTCTTCAACCTCAAAAAGAACTAAGCCAATGGATTTTTTTTAGCTTCAAATTTGTTTTTAACATGACGGCATATGCTTATTAAGCAGCGTGAAGTATTCTGCTGACTTTCAGAAACAAATTATGCATATGGAATAACTCGGAAATTTTTCTCAGAAACTCTTTTCAATAATTTGTCTTCAACAAAGATTTAAAGATCTTGCTTAGCGAGTTCATTTCATCATTTGGCCGTTTGCCTGGCTAAGAGATGGGAATAACTTTAGCTGATTTCCAAATTTGTGGAAAGTTTGATGCAAATAAACATTCAAAGAACTTCATGGGGAATATTTTGTAAAACTATGTGCTCGATATCATTCATAACAGAAGACGTTCTTGGTCGTGTTTCACGCATTAAACACTTTACACCATTATCGCTTATGTAATTCTTGTCTTAGGCATGAACTGAGATTATTGTCCAGTCTTGTTGGCGCAGAATTGTCCATATGCTCTGTCGTAGCAAAGCTTAACCTGCAGGAGACTTTATGATCCTTTACAAATCCTTCTGCAAAAGGGTTGTCCGTTTTTATAGCTACCTAAAAAAACTTAACATCATTCGAGAGGGTATAGTTTTTTTATGCAGCAGTGTACTGTATCTGTACTGTGTGTATATATATATTGCTAGTTTAAAGCACTTACTTTACTTTACTTGCTTACTTACATAATGCGTTTGTGGGACGGACGTGTTTCCAAGGACGTGTAATTAAGAATGTTTGTATAGACGACTTGGTGACGAGAAGAACTTAATTGTCCCCTAAGTGATTTGTCACACTTGCCTACATCGATATAGAATTAACATACTTTCGCTGGCCCTTAAACCTATTAGCAAGAAAACGTACATAAATTACATAAATATTTTCCTTTTTTCAAAGCGCTTGGGAATCCTAGAAAAAAATGTAGCTGATAAATGATCGGGAAGGAGAAGCAGCTCACACTTGTACGTTTGTATCGAATTATATATCAATCGTTGTTGTAGCATATAAGAGGGTGTTTGCAAGCGGATCTTATTCGAAATTACGCGAAGAATATATGCTCTAAGGATCAACTTGTTATCCCAATTTTCCGATAGTGAACTTTGCAATAACCGGACTCAAGAAATACAAGAAATTTATATATAAAAGTGTACTGCTGTACCGCTTCGAATATCAATATAAACTTTTATTGCTATTAAATTTAATCGAATTTTCGTAGCATTCGGTTTGTGGTGTAAACGAATTTTCAAAATGAGTTAATTTATTGATCAAAGAATATATCGACAAAATTAAGTATCATTTTTATCATCAATTAAATATCAAAAATCGCAAATTAATCGAAACAATTCAGTCGGTTGCAGTTGTGTTCTTTATCACGGTAATGCAACTACGTTCACTGCACTAATTATATATCACTTTTTCAACAAAAATCATATTTAATTCGTTCTACAAGCATCACAATCACTTGATGTGGATTCAAATGATTATTTGCTTTTTTCTTTAGCTAAAACAACCGCTTCATAATAAAATATTTGAGTTAACATAAACGACTAAAGAAAAAGTTTGTTGTCACTTAAAAGCTACAAAACACACAAAACAGTCAAGCAAATTATATTCGGCAGAGAGGGAATCTTCTACACAACCAACACCGTTATCCTATCTATATCTACTCCCAAGGTCCTTCTATTTAATACCCAAATGACTATCTCATGAGTAGTAAGCAGAAAACGTCAACAAAACCGTGGAAAAAGAAAGTAAAATTTGATCACTTATAGGTTCCTGTGGCCTTAGCCGTTTCACATCAATAGTAGGGTCCTCCGTAAAGCAAATATAAAATATTTTGAGCCTTCTAGTAGTAAGCTAATAAGCTAAAAACCACGAATTTTTGCTGGAAGAAAGAAATATGTGTCCACCTTACGCTTTACTGTGGGCGTATGCTTTCACCAATTTGTCCCGTCTTCAATACGAAGCTACTTGCAAGAACTTCCAGTGTCCTCGGCAACGCACGAGATGGACGGATATGCTTAACTCGGCTTAAAATGTGATGCTTATCAAGAATATATACACTTTATAGGGTCCCTGGTGCCTGGAGCTTACTTCTGGGTGTTGCAAAAGCACACAAAATATATATGAAACGCGGTACTTTTCAAATAAGAATTCCTTGTGCTTTCTGAACGCAGTATTTCTTTTATCACTTTAAGAGGAATGCGTATTAAGCTTTATTTCATCGATTAAATTCAACTCAGTTTCACAATTCACAATTTCGTCAAAGGAACACTTTCTCTTCTTACTAGGTGGGTACTTGAGAAAGCAATAATTATTAACCGCCGCCACCACCGCCACCATAGAGACCCCCTCCACGGCCACCGTAAGGGCCACCGCCGCCGCCGCCGCTGTCATGAGGTCCTCCACCAGCTCCTTCATCAGTACCGCCGCGACGGCCGCTCGTGCTATCGTGGGGGCCGCCGCCACCACCACCACCATAACGACCGCCACCGCCACCGCCACCGTACTGAGCCTGGCTGAGGCAACAACTACCCAACAAGACGAAAAAAGCGAGTAATAAAGTCAATCTCATATTTAAAACAACTTTGAAGCCCTTGCTTCCAGCAACTCTTGCTTTTATATTTGAAAAAATCGAATAGAAGTTGGCACTAATTGGATAACGACGGGGCATTCCATTAAACTGTGCGCACGTTAAATGTGAGTGGGAAAGAGAGAAATATTAGGAAAAATTCTGTACTTTAAGTAGAGGGATATGACGCTAGGAACGATGATATAATCTTCTAGTGCATGACTTACGTATCTGGTTATTTTGCATGAGCATATTAGAATATTAATGACGTGTAAAATAAGTGAAGTAAACTTTTTTCCGGTCTGGGTAGAATCTCGGATACCCGTCATCGCAATACTCACCAAACTTTGACGGGTACATGTGGACCGTGTAAATGTTTAAACGATTTTATTAAATATTGTTATCAAGCTTCAGAGAGATACTTGCCAGACCCCTTCCATTATTGCCAAAGACGTATGCGAATATAGATTTTTCTTACTATCTTTCTTAGCCTTCCAAAGTATTGCAAGCGTACTATGACGAGGGTAATACGCCAACTCTTAACTCCGAAATGGCACCTTCTAACTAAAACTGCGATCAGAATCTCACATCAAGACCAAGAATATATTCCATATATTCTATGTTTATATATATATATGCATACTTCATGGCGTCTTAACTGCGTATTACTGAGTGTTGCAATAGGAATATCATATATAATATGTCTTCGATGTTGAATATAAAATTTTTTTTTGCATGCATATGATTACAATTATTATTGCAACGGAAAACAGTTTTGAGATATGTGAAGACACACCCATAAGATTAACAAATACTTTAATATAATATTTATTATAATATTAGGTGTTTGCAAGAATTTTGATCAGTGACTTGCACAGCTAAAAATGATAAAGACCTGGGAAATACCAGGTTACATAACGGTTGAATTCGATAGTTTGAGACCTTCCTCTCCATAAAATGACAGTTTTCCAGTCAATATTATTGATTTACTCAGCGTACGCCGACGCTATTTATGGAGCGCTCAAACTTCCTCTTCTTCCAAATGCATTACTTTTGTTGCTTATTTGAAGAAATCTGCTGACGAAATCCGTCAAACACCCTTCAGAGGCTTATGCTGATGTTGCTCTATCATATTCCAATTGTCGGTTTTGAGTTCAACGGCTTAAAAGCGGCGACACGGACTGACTGAAAATGCCATTTTTTCGCCACTTGTGACAAGAGTTGTCCAGGATACGCTGTTGCAGGTGGAATGGGTAGTCCTGCCACACACACAGCGTACGAATGACTAGACATGGCGTCTCTGGACTACCACTTGCTCAGATCAGTGCAGCATGGCTTGGCTGGCACGCGGATCCGTAAAGTTGAAGAAATGCGAAAATGGGTCGGTGGGTGAATTGGTGCCAAACCAATACAAGTTCTTTCGGCATGATATCGCTATCTTGCCAAAAATACTGTTAAATACTGTAGATGGAAATAATGGAACCAATTTTCCAGAATAAATGACTTATCCAAATGAAAAGGTGATCAAAACTTTCGCAAACACCTAATAGAAAAAATTGGAAATATTTTTTTTAATTGCCTCTCTCTACACAAAAGTATTACAAAATCTATTTTTTATTTTTTTATTTTTTATTTAAGATAAAATTTCACATTAGTGATGAATGTTCAAGTATTGAAAATAAATTGTATTCGGAACGATATGCAAAATTTTATATGTATATGAATGCATGGAGTTTTTTAAGTAATATACACAAGTATAGGTTAAATAAAAAAGGGTGTACAGTGCCCCGAGCGCAGAAAACTGGAACAGAGAAACGATGTCCCAGAGCAACTATATCTACCTCATTGGTGTTCAAGCAGAAACATTCATTTGAAAATACATGCTTTACGAAAGTATTCATATTAACACTCACACCTACGATACTTACTTAACATACACATTATCGAGAGCAGATAATAACAGCTTATAACGACTTTGAATGTGTATGACGTCATGAAACTTGGGTCTGGTCTACTACCTACTAGCGTAGTTCCAAAAATTAACTTTCGAATAATGGTTTCCTGGTCAACCCACCACCGCCACCCACCGCTGGCCACCACCATCTTCCGACGTGGAAACACAAAATGTCGCCAAATTTTCGGTTTAAGCAAAAAATGTTATCAGAAATGAAAAACAGTGAAGAATATGAGAGCGAATCCGTTATTCAACCTGTAAGATCTTTTTGGCTAAAGAACGGAAGTCGATTCGAAGATGGGACATCAGATGATTTCAATGCTGCTTACGTTTCCTGGACATGTTTTGATATAAGACCGAACGACATCGTCCTGAAAAATCAACCTATCATGTCTTCTCACTCATTGCTGACGGCTGTTGCTGTTGATAGCGTTCCTCAACGAGAATTTCATTCATTTAGAGCAGCTCATAACATACCCTACTGATAGCCACAACAATATCCACTGTTGTTATCGATGTTAATGACATCTCTGCCTTACTGCCGTAGACTTTTCGCTTCTCATTTTTCATCAGCACTTCCCTGCGAATTAAAAGAGAAAAATGGCGTTTTTATTGACACAAATCCCGATTTTCTCAAAGCTGCTAAAGACAATATCGTGTGCACGCGAAGGAGCAACACAATCTCGAAATTAAAAAACGTCACAAACAGAACGGAAGGAAGTATTAGAACATGTTCGTATGTACACACATAATATACAACGGTGCAGTCTTACGGCCTACTAAAAAGAAGAAGAAAAACTGCTCAGATTTGTGTGTCTAGAGACTAATCTCCTCCAACAGTTTGTCTTCATAAGCCTTCGAAACATTCAAAGTTTGAAATAAAGCTCAATATGAAAAATTCATCCTAATCTCTATTAGTTATATAAAAATAAAATTCCTACTCAATAAACTTTCAATTATGTGAACTGAAAGGTGGAAAACAAATGCGATCTCAGTCACTTTTATGTGTTCATGCAAAAAAGTTTCACGCACTTAATGGGTTAATTTGTAAGAAATCCGTCTTTTTCCAAAGTGTACTTTTCACCGTTTCTTCCATTGAAATAATAGTTTATTTAAAAAAAATATTTTTCTTTTTTTTATTTATTATTTATTTTTTAAAAGCCTCGTTGGTTTGATTTCTTTGGATGTTTCATTGTTACGAGGTTTCTTCCAGCTTAGCTTTGTAGAGTTCATTTGCGTTCCGACCCGTTTTTATTTGATGTAAGGTCAACAGAATTGTTCGGAGAGAACCAGTCCGGCACTTGGTAGTGACGGACATTTTGTATCGCATTGAAATTTGTCATCGGACCAAAAGATGTGTGCGATGTGTGTTTATGGAAATGTCTGAAATATCGAGTAGAAATTCGATACCGACCGAAAAGCAAATTAAATAAAAGTTTACCAAGTACTTTATGAATAATCCGCGTTATTATTATCCTGTTGATGCACAAGTCAACGCCAACCTTCACTCGCAAATAATCTGATATTTTATAAAGCAGGAAACTTGAACGGTAACCAGTTACGTTTTGACGATTGTCGTTTCACCCTACACTACTTATGTAACTTAAGGCAAACTCACTTTTTACTTGTCTGTCTGTCCATCTAATGTCTGATGCCCATGTATATTTGGCTTCACCCTAGAAGCCGGCCAGAATTCGCTTAATTAACCTACATAGACCTGTTTTTCTTACTCCACCCCACGAAAATCAAGTTATTATATGACAAGACAATCTAATCTTCAACACTTTTGCCGAAAATAGTCGAAAAATATTAATATCATTGACAAGAAAATTATTTTTGCGAAATTTTGACTACGTGTTTTTATGTTTCGCGTCTCCGCCCATATCAAAGCCCCTACGAAGAGTATGTCTTCACATGGAAACAAGGTATAATTTTTCATACATTATAAGGAAATAAACAAAGAGTCGTGTTAAGTGAAGTGGAGTAGGGCATTTAAAAATCGGTTGGCCATAAAGTACAGATTTATGAGCGAAGCACTTCTACAGCATTACTCAGAAATACAATCGTTTAGGAGATAGGAGATACGCTATAGAAAGCTAATACGAATCAGATAATCTTCATATAAAAATACGATACGAGGTCGCTTGCCACAATACACAAGAAGATTTGTTAGGATTTTCGTTCGTTTTTAAAACATTGCTAAGAAATTATAGATTCCTTATATATTAGTTTTATGTAATCACCGATGGAAATTATAAAGATACTATGGACACAATAAAGTATTTGTGTAGAGGACAAATCTCACAAAATATCATCTATGGGAATTTCGATATCGCATACAACGCGAAGAGTATGAATACACGCGCAATATCTTCTTCTTCAATTTATTTTTGATTCAAGAGACCTTCAGATCACGACTGAGCTAATTTTTTTTTCCCCGATTTTACAATTAGGTCGGAATCTTTGTCGTGCATCATTCCCATTAGAGGCGAGAATCAAGATGAACTTGGGACTATGCTTATAGACTAGAAGGTTTTTCCCTTAACGAAAAAAAAAGAAGGAAATAATGAACACAGATCATGGTGGGGATTTCTGAGTCTTTTCGATCCTCTGCCCAAATTGTCAGCATTTTGTTAAGAAACTTGGTTTTAAAAATCGAAATCAAGTAAATGCCTCTTCGGAATTGCTTCGGGTCTTTCAACAAGAATCCTCACTTTATATCAATTCCGCAATAGAAGATGGAGCCCAGCTGAAAATAAACATCGTCCATATTTTCACAAAAACAGTTAGTCAATATCGTTCGGTGACGTAACATTTATTTAAAGCATCGAACCAACAGGATTTTGAAAAAAAAATCAATGTCTAATTACTTCGGTAACTCAAAATTCGCTCCGAACTCGTACTCTTGTTAGAAAGTTTGGTGCACTATTTCTCTTAATTCTGCAGAACCTTACCTGCAATGATTTTGACTGCTTACGTAACCACACAAATATTATTCAGGACAATTTTGCTTAACAAATCATGACAAGCATGAGAGAGGGAGGGAGTCTTTGGAACTTCCAATTAGCGAATTTATTTTAAAACCTTGTAAGCGTACGACGACAGCTGAAAAATGACACAAGACCAAAAACGAAAGAAGCTACAATTTCGCCTTTTATGTTTTTCTCTCTGAATCGAGTAAAATATCTTCAACCTCTGCTAAGATCGAAGACGATAATAATCAATGAAAACGCATATTGAATTTTATACAATTATTTATTAAACCTGAATCAAACAGAAAAACTTGTCGTCTTATCAGATTTGTAGATGAGAAATTAAGACTTAATAACCACCACCACGACGATTACCGCCACCGCCGCCATAAGGACCACCGCCGCCGCCGCCGTAAGGACCACCGCCACCGCCGCCATACGGGCCACCGCCTCCGCCAGTAGGACCCCCGCCACCACCACCTAGAGGACCGCCGCCACCGCCGTACGGACCCCCACCACCACCACCATATTGAGCTTTAGTTACGCAACAGCTACCCAATAAAACACACAAAGCAAGCAACAGCGTCAATTTCATTTTTAAAACAACTTCGAATCCCGCACACAACTCTTGCTTTTATACTTGAGAAAGTCTGACAGAAGTTTTCACTTAACCGAAAAACAACAGGCCATACCCGCCAAATGTATGCAAGTCCCATGTGAGCGAACGAGATAAGCTTTCGAAATATTCTATCGCTTCGCATACGAGAAAGCCATGCACTATCGGAAACGGCAGAGAGGTGATAAACTAATCTTATATGTTCGTATGTATGCACTATGCATATATATATACATATATATATATATCATATAACAAAATCTCAATTTGTAATTCGATTAGTTCGCACGAACCTCTTAGAATATTAATTCTATTTAAAAAGAAAATATTTGCAAACATACGATTACACCGATTGGTGCATCAGCAAACACTCACTAACTGTCGCCTGCTAATTTATGTCTTTGAGCAAATGTTTGAAGTGTTTTTTTTTTCTTTCTGTCCTTCTGTCTTTTTGTTGTTGTGTTACTAATATTACAAAAACTTAACAAAGTGTAATACGAATACGAATAAATTATTAAATAAAATAAAGTGCATATGGAAAAAAACAATATGCACTTTTAAGATAAATTAGATAGATACATAGATACTTAGTCACGCTTGAATACGTTTTGAGGATTGAAGGTAGAGCAGGCGACAAACGCCTGCAATATCTCTACGCAAAGCTCCTATGCTTATTCATCGTTTTAACGGAAATCTTCAATGTTTAGTCTTTGCTCCTTTTTCAGACCTCTTGTCATCTTTTCCGAAATGTTATATAACGCATGTAATTACGCTTTGTTTGCTTTATGATGCTTTTGTGATAGAGTATCTTGTCTTGTCAATTCCAATAACCCCGTGATCAGACTCCATATCTGAAATAATTTCATCCTAAGCGACGAAATATCGTTCGATTAACGGAAGATCTCTACATATCTGACAATATTGACCTTAATTGTTGATCTAGGGAAGGCTTGGAAAATATACTGCAACCAAACAGACAGACAAGTAGTAAAATTCTATTTGCTACTTAAGATGGTCCGTCGATCTTACCATTGACCGGCGGGGACTATTTGAACAGCGAACATTTAACTGATTGCGCGAAGTACTCCTATCAAATTTAGGATTCATATCTGCGAACTGCTGATAACTAACGAGAAACAGTTAGCTGTAAACAAATCTGATAAAGAAAATACTAAGTATAATATTATCCGAGTATATGTTTGAGTCTTTGATAGGAATTTCTGGTTATTATAACCAAAATAGAATCTTTTGATGGAATTGTAGCACACACCCACACACACACACGCACATTTAAAAGAGTTATAAGGGCCGTAATGCGAATTTTTGTCAAACCGATAATTGTACTATAATTGTAACATATTTTTTTAAATGGAGGCGCGTTAGTCAGGCAATCGTGATGGCTTTTAAACTTGCTTCCAACCCGATCCATGAGAAATAGTTATGCCGGATTTCAAGTCACTATCTTCTATAGACTGCATAGACAACTACACTTTTTTGCAAGCAGATCACGCCCATTTTTCTGTGCAATTTTACATGATTTTCGTGTAATACAAAGTTTCGAATATTCTTAGTTCGGCTCAGTTTCAAGCCTTACGTTATTGCAAGCGTGTTACGCGTTCAATTCAAGTTCAATCGTAATCATGACCTAAGAGCCTATGCTTTTAGTATCAGTTTTCTCTCTTAATTTTTGTGTTCGCGGGCAACAGTCGGATGGACATGAACCAAGTAAATATTTCACGTTGATCAGGGAATAGATCATATATAGTTGTGTAAATGTTATGGGATCTGAGAAGAATTCCATTTCCACGTGTTGTGAATACGACGAGCATACCTAGTCTCCTGCTAAATGTGTTGTTAATTGCAGTACTATCTGCCAGCCGATCAATATCGTTTCTACACTTATTACCTCCTTAATGAATTTTCTGAATAATTGCCTTAAAATTTAGATCCACATCTACTACAGAGTGTCAGTTACAAGCAGACTGAGTTCATTTTCAAACATCACCCATGCGTCACGTAATCTTGGAATATACCCGCATACGCCGGCCTTTATTTATTTATTTATTTTATTATATTTAACTGTATCTGTCTCAATTTTTGCCAGCATGATCGTTCAAACAGCAGACATCAGACGGACGTACAGGTGAGATGTGGTTAAATGAATATAACCGAAAGAACCGCATACCTGTCTATCTCTCCGTGCAATAGACGTTTATAGCAAGATGTCCTTAAAGTAATCACTTAAGCTCCATCTACTATAACCTCTGCCAGAGTTAGTGAGCTTCAAGCCATTTTTAGCCATTCTTCCTTCTTTTGACGCATCTTCTTAAGATGCGTCCAAGTAAAGTATAATTACAAGATAGCTGCAAGACGAAAACAAAGCATCAATAGATAGCAAACATAGGGCAACTAAAGGGCAACTTCAGATCATTTCCTAGAAGGCATTCTTTGCCGCCTGGCAGCGGTGCAAACAATTCTTAATCTTGTTTTAGTGGATTTTAAGGATTAAGAATATTGTTAATCAAGTCATGGGTGACAAGTTCTCGAAGTTCACGAAGTTCGAAGATAACCATTTTTTAATTGATCTTTTCTGCTCCAACTCACATTGATAGGGGCGCCGTTCTTTCCAATGAATCGATGAAACCAGTCCTTCCCATCATTTCTTCTCTAACCTCTTTTGATTCTTTTTCCCATTTTCTTTCTCATGCGGTCTTAAGTAAATTTCAAAAAAAAGTCAGTCCGAAAGCGGATTCTAAAATTTGCATTTTTTCGTGTTATTGAAGCAATCAGTTCGACACAAGCTCAACAGTAACCGAAGACTAACTTCTGGCATGTTCTTCTAATTCTTTAATACAATACGAGCATTGAGTGCACACAAGACCCATTGTTTATCAAATTAAAAGCCTATAGGCTAACTACTTCATATCTTTTCCACAAATTGATTGCATTGAGATGCGTTGCAGGATTCCTTACTCGACCCATCCAACGTAATTATTTTTTTCTTTTAGTCGTCAAGAATTTTTTGATCAAAGACTTTGTCCTAAACTTTATATTTCTGAAAAAAAATTGTAAATGCCGAACTCTTTTTGATCTTTTCGCCTGCGTGTCTGACGTCCACCTCTCATGAACACAGAAAGTGCTTAGTCTGCAAGTCGTCATTTTTAAGACATTTTGACGAAACTTGGTACACTTGGTAACGTGCTTTGGACGAAGGACGAGCATTATCGATTGGGTCGAGCTAATTTTACGGCCGATTCTCATATAACATCTGTTCAAAAATTCAGTTGGGTGCATTTGGGGCCACCCTATATCATTCCGATAGACTAAATTGATGTGAACAGTTTGGATCGGATGCGTCTATTTTTTGAGCTTTCTCTTAAATAACCGTTCCTGCGAAAATTACTCTTTAATACATCAAACAAAACTAATTTGTTAAAATTTTTTTGATGAAAATTGATTCACAAAAGTAATTTAATGAGAATTTCCAACGTATAGGCCTACTTCTTATACTCCATCCCAGGTGAGGTTCTCTTGAAAAGTATGCTACGAAAGTAAAGGTACAATTGCATTAACTGAAATGTTGCAGGGTTGTTTATGGGGATCGGAATTATCCGGCTATAATGTTTAATTCAAAAATTTCGCATACTCTCTGCATCAAAACACATTAGTATTAGATATTGACTATCGTCGACTGATGATAATGGATTTTCACAACACAATTTGTTTGCTTTTATTTCAAGATTTTTAATATTATATTTTAAATATTTAACATAAATCAATTTCAATGGAAAATGCAATGACCAATCCGGGGGTCTTGTGGCACGATTTGGGAATGGGAACGATATTTATTTAAAATCGGCACCAGGTGTGAGATTAGAGCCGCCACCACCTCCTCCATTACGACCACCGCCGCCTCCCCCGTTAGGACCGCCGCCTCCTCCATTAGGACCACCGCCGCCTCCTCCATTAGGACCACCGCCGCCTCCCCCGTTAGGACCACCGCCACCTCCTCCATTAGGACCGCCCCCGCCTCCTCCATTAGGGCCACCGCCACCTCCGCCATTAGGACCACCGCCACCTCCCCCAGTAGGGCCACCTCCACCACCGGACACCTGCGCTCTACCTAAACAACTCGCGATTAAAACGCACAAGATAAGCAACGACAACGACTTCATTTCTAGAACACGTCTTTCACTCCAAGCAGCTAAGCCTTTTATAGTTGAGACCAAAGCAGAACGACTGTACGATCGCACAATCTACTACACATATTAATGTGTGCATATGTAAAATGCTTAATGTGTGAGAGATAACATCGATTGAAAAAATGTGAATGCATTTAACGGAAAGGCTCTCTTGAAGCATACGAGACATTAAATGCGAACACGAACTGAAATATATATCCAGCTGTGTATAATGAAGTGTAAGAGTAAGTTTTCATTCTTATTTGTATTGCATTTTAATGCCGCCATCACTAAATACCCGCACGTAGATAATTGAAGGCAATCTTTTACATAAATTAAATCTGAATCTTCAATAATATGGTAAAAGTTTATAAATTAAGTCGGAGAAAAGATAACGAAAAGTGAAGTGTTTAAGTAAAATAAATTGTATTGCAGAAGTCGGAAGTCTCAGAAAGGGAGCGGACATGACATTTAAAAAGCTGACTCGTTGAAATATGTCCCTTTACATATCTCGGCGGATTATCGGTTCTTGGTTTGCTGAATAACAAACGAAGAAGAAGAAGAAGACGAAGAAGAAGTCGAAGAAGAAGAAGGTGACGAAGAAAAGGAAGAAGAAGGCGAAGAAGAAGACGGAGAAGAAAAGGTGACGAAGAAGAGGAAGAAGAAGGCGAAGAATAAATATCTCCCTATCTAAGCTTGCTAATCATATCCGAAATTCCTGGGCAGCAATTTAATTTTAATAATCACTACCAATGGAATTGTCTTGAGGACCGATGTTTCCATCAGCTTTACAGATAAAGTAAACTTTACTAAAGTGCCATATACTCGACCTATATAGAGCACTTTTCAGCTAAACCAACAAAATAATAATAATTTTAAGATCAAGTAAATTTACAGAATTAAGTCTCTTATTATTATGTCTTAAAGTCCGAAATTATTGTTATTCCAAGTATCATTAAAAGAATTTCAGAATGATATTTATATTTCAGAAATATTTTACACTCAAGTTAATGTTTCACATATATATATATATATACATGTATGAGATGCATAGATCCTTTTTGATGATCCTTAATGTACCCATGAAATGGATTTCTTGCTGTTGGGCTGAGTTGTTGGAATGCTTTAAGACAATCCGTTCCACTCCCTTGAAAACTTTTTACAATGTATTTTAAATGCTATACTTATACTTTTATTATACACACCCACACGGCATAATAAATAAATGGTGGACATGGAATGTAAATGTAATAGAACGGACGACATAATTTATTTTACTTTTGTTTAAAATTAACGGTGAATTTGTTTTTTTTTTTTATATTATAATAAAGCAAAATTATAAAATGCGTCTTAACAAGTAGGCATGGCCCACTTTCATAGCACGGGCAACGGGCTACATAAGATGGAAAAATTTCACGTCAGTCGATGTTCATAGCCAGACATGCAGATAACACGATAGGGTATCTACATAATGTATACAGAAAGCGAGAGTATTGTGCAAGCACTCGCAACAAGCAAATAGGATGATGATGCATTCAAATGCTCCATCAATAAAATGATAATTACATGCGCTAACATCACTTGTCGCATAGAATACAAAATAGATTTAATTTCAATCCTATCGATGCGTCATTGTATTAAATATAAGAAATTAAAAAATCATTATTCAACATTCATCGTTTTATTCCTTATATCCTTCATTCTTATACCTTACTACCATAGTTTGCAGGGGCGAAAGTAAGAAGAAGAGGATACGTAATATATATGGAAGAGCTGTCAGCGGTCATAATGAAAACCATTTGCTCACACTAAAGATTTAACTGCATATTCCATCGGCCCTCTTAACCCCCCCCCCCCCCTCCGTAGCATGCTTGCAATGAGACGATGCCTGGTTGTGGTGTAACTAATCGAAAAATCAATTTCCCAAAGGAAAATGTTCGAGCGAGCCGGTAAGAAGAGGTAACAAAAGCATTCAAATAATATCTTCTCACTGATCGAAGTCTTAGGTAGCCCACTTAAGGTCCAGAAACTTTATCACTCTTTGAAATGCTCTTCAAAGGCTTTTCTAAAGTGCATGTCCACGCATTGTTGACTTGACTGTTAAAATGCTTGCAATACGTTCACCAAGAGTACACAAGTGAAATAACAACAAAAAGTCAGACAATTTCACATAAACTACAATTTATAGCAACAACTAAAAGCTAAGATAAAAACGGTCCCCTATCGCTTGTATCACCCACCGATCCTTAGCACTTAATAAGTTCTCAAGGAAAACGTTCTCACGCTTGCATTCTTTTCTAAATGTGTCGATCCCTTGATCGACCGAAAATGTGAGTGGTATGAAGAATTGTAAGCCATGGATAAGAAGAAGATAAAATGATCTTTCATTGGCTAATGTGAAAAGGTGCACATCTCCGCTGCCATGTTTGTTGCGGTCTATTGAATATGTAACGATTTCAATAGAGTTTCAAATAATCAATCCTTGCCCTTTTCTCGTATGGACGGCCAGGTACTTCTCTACTTTTGTTTGAAGGATGCACTCCTTGCTTAGTGTTTGGTGTTACTTTCTTAATAGTGCAAGAAAGTAAGAAACAAAAACTAAGGGCGCGAATAGGAAAAGTCTTCACTTCACATCGCCAACTTTTCAAATTTGAATCACCGCCGAAGCCTTAGTTAAATCCTAAGCGATGTGCATCGGCTTGTTTCTTTAATATTTCATACATATATTATTTATATCTACATACATAGATACACGCCTTACGTCTTAATGTATGCAAGTAAACGACAAAACTTATATTGAATGAGATAAAGAAAAATTTATTAAATTAATTATTCAATCGATTCAAGTAAATATCTATAAATAACAATAGAAAGCAATTTTCTAACACTTAACGAATACCGACTGCACTTATGATTTAATTAAAATTGCAACAAGTAACCTTAGCACAACGATTATAGAACTAACTAAGAAAACAAATAAAGTCCCTCGACGACTCTCATCGTCTCTACCCCTCTCATCGTCATTCATATGTTAATATGTAAATGAAAAAATCCAACCTCAGAAAAATTTGATTCGAACAACAACATAGGAATTATGAACGCACGACCACATGCAAGCACTGACCTTTCCCTCTATCTTTAATCGAACTAAAATAGCATTGTTTGTAAACAAATCGTTATACCCTACACCGCTGAGAAAGTAAGAGTACATGCATTCACTTTGTTTGCCTATGCATTTTCATGCTCAGCCTAGACATCGCCAACTTTCGAGATATCTCGATGAGATCAACGAGGTAGTTGGGCCAAGGATGAATGCTTTTGCAAAAGGTTTAGCTTCGACCATTGATGCGACCATCTTGTAAAGAACCGATGGAAAATAGTATGCCTGCAATAAACAATATGTAGAATGCTTGGATCGAGCGTTTAGTGATCTCCTCCCATAAAGAAAGATGCACCTTGACATAATGGCAATAAGGTCTCACTTTTAGTATTTTACAAGCGAAATTTGTGCAAACTTGCGATTTCATAAACTTGCACTGCATATGCTTATTTGTCGGGCCCTTTGTTATCCCCCTATCCCCACATATATAGATAGATGTTCTTGATGCGAGTCGGAAGTATTTGCATGATAACAACGCGTATTCTATGACGAAAATAAGTGAAATATTATATTAAGTTGAGGGAGGGGGCAAAGTGTTCAACGATCGCGATAGCATTGTAAGTTTTATTTATTATAAGCGAAATGCGAAATGCACTTATGCACAGTTGATTAAATTTCTTAGAATTTTAATACTTTCGAGAACTTGTTCTATTGGGTTTCCCAAGAAAAACCCATATGCAATTGGCCGTGAATTTTGTTATCAGGCTCACTGCTCATATGTCGTTAATTAAAAAACAAGAAGAAAACAAATATGTTTTATTTCTGTACTTACTTTATATTAAATACATAATGAATGAAAATTTTAGTATAAATAAAAGCCTCAGATCTTCAGAGCATCACATTGTCACTTCAACATGAAATTGTTCACGATATTAGCTTCGGTATTGGCTTTAATAGCTTTAGCTATGGGTGAGTAAATGGTGTCCTTTTCAAAAAGAAACAAAATTATTTTATTGCATTTATTTATTCCGCTTAATCATAGGTTCACCCAATCCTGTGCCTGAACCTCAAGGAGGAGGTGGTGGCGGCGGCGGAGGTGGTTTGTATGGCGGTGGCGGTGGTGGTGGTGGTGGTGGCGGTGGCAAGTAAATTCTCAAGTATCCACTTTATCCCACACCTCCTTCTCAACAATCAAAATGGCTCTGCAGGAACAAAATAATTGACTTGCGATAATGAAAAATAAAACTTTCTAACCAAAAAAAAAAAAAAAAATAAATTTCGTAATTTTTTTCAATTTACATATAAAATCTACAATTCGTCACATTTAGATTGGAATTAGTAAAAAACGTCCGTCCGCATTATCCGTAAAAACCGATAACGCATATGTGCATATGCACTTGATTACTACGTATGAGAGGATGTGGAATCATATCCTCCTCTTACACTTGCCTGTGAAGACATTCTTACAACGTAATAATAGCAGCGAATTTGATAGTTTAGCACTGGAGCTACCAACATTGGGCCTACGTCTATTGTTTCCAAGCAGGAACGCAAACATTCCGTTATTGCTTGGGGAGGAAAGGCAAAAAAAGGAGTGTTATCTGTCCACAGACACATCCACAGTAGATAAGGAACCGGGACAGCCTCGAAAAGATCCGACAAATTTTTCTTGTTTTCATCTAAAACTTTTGATTTCATTGACACTCTGCCGACAAACCCTTACACAGATGGTCACCAGAATCATCTGGATGCTCAGTCCAAAACTGTCTCCGTTCCGTTAATCCATTCAGTAGCCGATACGTACACGATATCATCGCATATACAATTCGAGAAGGCTTGCACCCTGAAGGACGCTTTCACTTGTTTTGTGGAGTTTCCTTCTTGCCGCTCATCTGTTCGTAGTTCAATCCTTAAAGTCAATTCGCTGTAATAGGTTTGAAATAGTTGAGGAGTAATGCGCTCCCAACTTGCTGAGTTGAATGCGTTTTGACATTTTTAAGCATCTCCTTCATCGTGTGCTTTCGATTGAGGAGACATCCTCGTAGGGAGCACCTATCGTCACCGTTCCGTGTCCTTGAAGGTGTTTATATAATCTCGTAATTTTTTTCCCCTGTAGACAGCTTCCGACTTCTATATAACTTTGGTCACAAATTGTACTATAGTTCGCCTGAAAGCCGACAGCCCATAGATGGTTAAAAAAAAAAAAAACATCAGCTAGTGTGGAAAAGCCGAACTTTAGATACCCTGCACCGCTTTGCCTAAGATAATCAATTCTTCGCTTATAGTCATGTTAAGATAGAAAAACTTATATTTCGTGTCCATATAAAAGCATTCTGTCCACGACAGCCCTTACGTGGAAGCGGACCTAAGAGGTGGAATGACGTGGTCCAAATTCAGCGAAACTAACCTTTTTCTCATAGACCTTATTACTGTTCAACCATTTTCATCATAACGACCTTTTTTCACATCCCTTGAGTACGCCTATAACGGGTAGGGTGCAAATAGAAATTATAATAGAATACAGAAAGAATATTCTTAAATGATCCGAAAACGGCACCGATAAATTTTGTTTCGAACCTCTGCTATGGACCAGCCCTCATTGTACGATGTTAAAAATTAGGCCGTTTCGCCATATAAAGGCTTTCTTGCTGCAGGAACAGTTGTCTGGCGGAGGAATCAAAAAAAATAAAAATAAAAATGGACCCAGTCAATCCAAATTTTTCTAAATTATTTTTCAAGAATTACACAAAATTCGTCAAGTATGCCAACATGCAATTAAATTAAATACTTTAAGAACTTTATTCAATCCTGCGCTAAAAGGAACGATTCGTTAAGTTATCGTTAACTCTGTTGGGGCACAGAAATTTGTTACAACATTTTTTTCTAATAATTCTAATCTGAATACGTAGAACTTAAGCCATTTTCATATTTTTAAATAAAAAATACGAAATTTAGTTCTTCTTCTTCTTGCTTATTTTAAAACGTTCCAGTTTTTATTGCGGATCAATTGTTTCATGTATGGGATAAGGCGAATAACTGAGATTTACTTGCCGCCGCCACTGCCACCTGCACCTCCTTGAGGTTCAGGCACAGGATTAGGTGCACCTGCAATTACATAAAAGAATTTTGAGGTAAAATAATATTTTTTGCTAAAATTATAGTCATCGAGGCTAAGACTGTAATCAAGACTGTGTTCACTCACCCATAGCTACAGCTATTAAAGCCAGTACCGAAGCTAATATCGTAAACAATTTCATGTTGAAGTGACAATGCGATGCTCTGATGATCTGAGGGTTTCATTTATACTAAAATTTCTCTTCATATTTTATTTAACATAAAATAAATTTTTTTCGTTATAACTAACGGAAATTGAATAGAAAGTTTGGGAAAAAATTCATAGGCAATTGTGAATGAATCTTTTTTCCTAAAAAAAATTCATAACAAGTCTCTACGAATATGTAAATTCAGATTCCAAGAAATGTAATTAACTATTAAGAGCATTTCAGTTACATTAGAATGCTTACGAACACACGAACAAATCTAATTCAGTTCTATTAAAGGTAAAGTGAAAGTTCAGTGCTGGCATGGGGACGGGTGTTTACGTTTATTGTTTGTAAATAATCGACGTTCCTTACTGGGAAAGTAATAAGAAAGAAGATAACCCGAACGGATAGCACAGTCCTTGCAGCGTTTGGTTCGATTACCGTTTAATTTTTATTAAATTAAGTCAGTCTTTGCAATTCGGGAGGTTCCGCGCACACTGCTATCCACACTAGCCTCTGGCTTCGAGAGCCATTGCCAGAGTACATCGTGGATAGATAGATCAAAGCCTTCTTCAGATTTCTACAATGGCACCTATATGTAAATATCGGTGAAATATATATAAATGTACTGTAGGTAGTGTAGCTCTAAAAGTTGAAAGGTAGCGTAAGGTGAAATTGCTTCATTCCGCGTAGTTAAAGACATGGTTAGGGAATAGCAAAGGGAATTGCAAAGCAAAGCTATGGAAATCAATGATTAATCTTTTCTTGATAATAGAATAGTGCGTTTTTGCTGCTCAGTCACTGAAAAAATGCGGCCGGTCGATTTACCCAGAGTTGTGCGGCATAGTTTGTGGCACGAATGCCTTGGTTGCTGATTTCAAATTTTATCACCTCATCACACTGTCATTAATATGGGGAGCGAAACTATGGGTCCCTATCTACAACCCATAGACGTGCTGAAACCTTCACCTCTTCGGGGTGCTCCCTATAAAACATTTTCTGCTGCATTATGGCTCTAAGTTTCCTTTGGTTTTGGCTTGGAGTCGCACAGTAAATGGCAAAGAAAGGTTTAAGGCTTACTATCTATAATCTAGCAATAGGTGTTTCTCATTGGAAGCGGAAGGGGTCTAGTCGGAAGGGGCTTCTTTTCTAGATTGAAAAGGAGCATTTCTTTCCCTATTTGGTTCTCTTGGTGGAGTTTATTCCTGTCTCTTATACACATCTAGATGTGTATAAGAGACAGTATATAGATAGATGTTCTTGATGCGAGTCGGAAGTATTTGCATGATAACAACGCGTATTCTATGACGAAAATAAGTGAAATATTATATTAAGTTGAGGGAGGGGGCAAAGTGTTCAACGATCGCGATAGCATTGTAAGTTTTATTTATTATAAGCGAAATGCGAAATGCACTTATGCACAGTTGATTAAATTTCTTAGAATTTTAATACTTTCGAGAACTTGTTCTATTGGGTTTCCCAAGAAAAACCCATATGCAATTGGCCGTGAATTTTGTTATCAGGCTCACTGCTCATATGTCGTTAATTAAAAAACAAGAAGAAAACAAATATGTTTTATTTCTTTACTTACTTTATATTAAATACATAATGAATGGAAATTTTAGTATAAATAAAAGCCTCAGATCTTCAGAGCATCACATTGTCACTTCAACATGAAATTGTTTACGATATTAGCTTCGGTACTGGCTTTAATAGCTGTAGCTATGGGTGAGTGAACACAGTCTTGATTACAGTCTTAGCCTCGATGACTATAATTTTAGCAAAAAATATTATTTTATTTCAAAATTCTTTTATGTAATTGCAGGTGCACCTAATCCTGTGCCTGAACCTCAAGGAGGTGGCGGTGGCGGTGGCGGCGGCAAGTAGATTCTCAACTATTCGCCTTATCCCATGCGTCCAATGGTTGGGATGGCTTTGTACAAATCAAATAATTGATTCGCAATAAAAACTGAAAGCTTTCAAAATAAAGAAGAAGAAGAAAAACTAAATTTCGTAGTTTTTATTTAAAAATATGAAAATGCCTTACGTTCCACGTATTCAGATTAGAATTATTAGAAAAAAATGGTGTAACAAATTCCTGTGTCTCAACTATTCTATTACTCCCAGATCTTTTACTGCCGGAGGTCTGTTATGATTTATTCCAAGTTATGCGTAAATGTTTACATATCTTGATGACAGGAAAGGTGGCAGAGTAAGCTGCTGAGTTGTGTGAACGCAAAATGTAAAAAATGCTGGGGTCATGAAGAGCACATATAAACAATTTGCGAAGCATGGTGTTGCCAAGAATGCCCATGTGACTGGGCACCCGGAGAAAATGAAAACAAAATGCATCAGACTTGAGGCTATGCAGTAAAGGTCCGATTTCTTACACGTAAGAGAGGGTTTTACCTGAGGGAAATGATTGCAAAGCAGATAAGACAGACCTGCAATCTCACACTACGAAGGATTTCTGTTGAAGTTGAGTACTTGAAAATATGGCGCTACATCGGTGGTTTGAGAAATAAGCGTCTGTGTTAATATTTGGGAAAACAAAAGCCGCCACCTATGAGATTGATCTTCGATCCATCAGTAAAGATGAGTGAACAATGCGTGCATTTGGAATTAAGCAGCCGCGAGTAGTGGTGATGCACTTCTACAGGAGTAACTGTCGATCTGCTCACTGGTAAGAACTTAATCGGAATCATTTTATAAGTCGACTTAAGTGATTTAAGCTGTCCGTACGTCTGATGTCTGTCCATGTATAATAAATACCGCAAATTTTTCTGATATTTCGACGAAATTCAGTGCACTCACATGCTTAGGCCCCTAAACGAATCTTGTCGCAAATGAATTGCATCCGACTATTTTTACGACCAAGTAAATGCAATTTGCAAAATTTCTCGACAAAAATGCTGAATAATAGTATGCTGACACATTAAACTGATTCGGAAAGTGGCTAAAGTGAAAAACAAAGCTCCGGCTGTGATACAGATTACTGCTAAACAGTTGTTGCGCAAGGCTAAGGAACCGCCTTCGAGGCCAAAAATTTTTAGACCCGCTGAGTTAGCACGATCTGTTTTGGAACGCGCTTTCTGGAGTATGGACCGGAAAATTGCGTAACATGGATGAAATTTGCGGAGTTGGAGAATCTTTTAGGTGATACAGAACGATCGCGAGGCATTTATGAATTGGCTATACAGCAGCCGCGTTTAGATATGCCAGAGCTGCTGTGGAAAGCTTATATAGATTTTGAAGTATCGCAAGGAGAATCTGAGCTGGCGCGGCAATTGTATGAAAGATTGTTAGAGCGCACGCAACATGTAAAAGTATGGATTTCATATGCCAAATTCGAGTTAAGCACTGAAAATCCCGAAACGGAGGATGCCGACAAAGAAATGAGCCTAGATTTAGCCCGCAGAGTTTACGAAAGAGCCAATGATACCTTGAGACAAATGGGAGACAAGGAAAGCCGAGTTCTGTTATTGGAAGCTTGGCGGGACTTTGAGAAAGTATCTGGTACTCCACAGAGTTTAGAGAAAGTCATAGAAAAGATGCCAAGAAGAGTTAAGAAAAGGCAAAAAATTGTTTCGGAGAACGGCGTAGAAGAGGGCTGGGAAGAAGTTTTCGACTATCTATTTCCGGAGGATGAAATGACGCGACCCAATCTTAAACTCTTGGCTGCCGCCAAAATGTGGAAACAAGCGAAATTGAGTGAAACTACAGAAGAACCAAGCAATAAAGATAACTGATGATCTTGCGGAGCTAAATAAAAGGATGCAAATAATATTCGGATATTTAAGATTTAT
>KK500171.1:162918-178763 GCA_000688715.1 Glossina pallidipes | reverse complement strand
GGCAACCAACTAATGCACCAATGATCAATATAAGAAACAAAATACAGAAAGCGGAGGTTTCGAAGCTTCTCAACTTCTAAATTGGTTAAGCAACTTTTTTCAATTTTCATTTTTTTTTTTTTCTTTTTTTTGCTTTTGTGAATTTTTATTTAATTTTCTATTTAACACTATTTGCAACGGCACTCAGAGAAGTTCAATAGCAGCATAAAAATTCGCTGAAGGCCATGGTTGCTGTTTTTGTACTAAATGAAAAATTTTACGTCTTAATTGAAAATATAAAAAAAAGAAAAATTATTTGTTTAATTTTTCCTTTGTTTGCTTGTTTTCGTCAAAATGAAGCCATGAAGAATTGAGACGAAATACTGTAAATATTATATTCGCCTTAAGTGAAATCTTTCCATGTCAGATTCTGACATCAAGTACCTGGGAGATATGTATACCAGGTATAGCTTCGAAGAATCAAAATTTCTTAAAGTTGTTACTATGTTTAAGGTCGACTTAACCTTGGACGTAGTAGTAGTGAATGCTAGGTGTCGCAATTGGCTACAGGTCCATTAGATTAAGGCCACATCTCTATCTCTGTCGCTTTCTTCGCTTCTTTTTGACCATCACCGCATTACACGGACAGGAGACATCCCCTGAGTTATATTAAAAAAAAAAGTGCTGTGTTAGTCTTCAAGTAAGAACGCAGGTTGAATAAGGATAGGATGTGCTACTATATTTTATGAAATGGTTACCTCTGCAACTATTCACTAAAACTATTTGCTTATGGCATGTATACGTTGATGAAAGCAAAATGTTATATAAACTTTCTGCAAATGCAGACGAAAATAACTTCATATTATTGATGGACGCAAAGTGTTATATAATTGCTGAGCAGTTGCGGAACTGAAGTGTTGAAATCCGTATCGATAGATTAAAGCAATTGTAAGAATCGTTTGTTGTTGTACGCTGAACATTTTATCTTTGCAACTATTACAACACCTAATAAACAGGAGCATTGTGAAGGGTTAATGGACGTATGTACTGAATTGTTGTGATGAGAACTTCTTGAACAGCAAGTAGTGCATCTAAAAATTTTTGATTTGTTTCTTTTTTTTTTTTTAAGAAACAAATTAAGCCAAATTAATTTCCGTGTCATTCTTCATCTACATCGTCCTAAAGTGTTAAAAAAAAAAGACATTGTCACCTTATAAAGCCTTATTCTTCTTGAGAACCCTTATATGGAATTGGAGTTCAATTAATTCTCATGTCAAATTACTACTACGGACCAATTTTCATTAGAAAATCTTCAAAATTGTCGTCACTTTTTCATAGGAACATGAATATGGGAGAAAGAATTCATTAAAACCAATTGCCTGCACCTTAACGTTTCCCATTTTCTTCTCCTTATGTAAGTAAGCCTTCCTCTTATTATTTATTATAAATAGTGGAAATTTTCTTTCCAAGTGAACGAGTTTCTCGTAAGAGTGATAGCTCAAAAGAAGAAGAATAAAATAGAAAAAAAGTTAATAGAAAGCCAGATGAAATTTTAAAGATTAATATTCATGTGTAACTAATCTCTTAATGGTATGTATGCTTGCACATAAATATAATATAAAAATACTCTTTGGCATTTAATACGATACTGATATTAAAGACAATGATTTTTGTGAAAAAATCTGTTATTGACATTAATTATTTCATTCAAATCATTCATCAACGAATTAATCATTTAAACCGCATAATAATTTTTACCGCCAATATTTTGACAAGATCATTAGCAATGATCGCTTTTAAATGGCAATAAAATACGATTGTCATTGCGTTCATATGTGTACGCGCGCGCGCGTGTGTGTGTGTGTGTGTGTGCGCGCGCTAAACGCACACAATCACAAGCGCTCAAGTATTAGAAATCGATAAAAGATTAGCAATAGCACCTGGAGGCAATCGAAGATACAACATCGGCAACATTTTCAAAAGTCAGCATAATTGCAATCGACTGCTATTGGCATTGTTGCTGCCATTGTAACAGAAAGTATTTACGGCCTATAGTGTGTTCATGTGCACACGTAAAGCGCATAAGAAAACATACATACACAGGCACATACGTATACACAGGAAGGAGTATTGAAATCGAAACTGCACGAAGCAAAAGATCCAGTAACACACATTTGAAGCGGAGCGTATTTCCATTTTTAACGACGATTTTTCTACACATTAATGCAATCATGATCGTGACAATAATGATGATGATGAAGCCGTTGATGATCGTCGATGGTTACACTGATGCACATGCATATTGTACGGTACCCTACGCTTAAATACAAAAAATTTTTGCTATCCTTGGTTTAGGATAGAATTGCATACTCAGAACAGCGCAGAAGACCTCTTCTAGCAAAGAGCAAATGTACTAGAAAGCAGTTCTAGCAATAAATGATCTCCGTTAGTCCATTAGTAATAGTATTAACTAAACATTTAACATCGGATAGCGCTGTCGAACCTTTAGCATCTGGTGTATATTATGAAGTTGTAAATAGTCATTTAAATGTTGTAAACTTTTGTCATTGTTGTTGTTACTAGAGCTTAAACACTTCTTTAAATCGCATATACACTTAGTTAAATAAACGTTAGTTGTTGCTAGAGTTTTATTGTTTGATTTTTCATTTTATTACCATAAGCTGGGTCTGCACAAGAGATCAATTCAAGGTTTCGTTTTCTTCTTTGTGCTGAGCATTCGCTCGCGTTCATGGCTTAGTTCACCTACAAATCCAAAATCAAAGACAAGTTTAGATATCTTTACAAATGTCTGCTGCCAACTGTAAACGAATGTTATAAGCGTGCAGACATACATATACACGCACACACGAGCATACAAATACACATACACAGTCGTACAATCTTGGCTTTGGTGCATAAAAGCTAACTTGGCTTAGTTGTTTATAAGCGCATATATGTACAGGTATGTGTTTGTATGTGTATTTGTATGTGTGCTTGTTCATATGCTTCTATATATAAATGATTGTATGTCGGCGGATTCATTGTTTGTATGTGTTTGGCATAATTTTTGTATGCACTTGGACTTGGTCTTGCTCTTGGTTAGGAGCGTTATTTATATATATTTTTGTTGTTATTGTTGTTGTTGTTGTTGTGCTTTTATTATTGTTATTGCTATTGTTATTATTATTGTTGTTATGGTTGTTATTTCTGTTATTGTTGTTAGCGTAATATACGTATTTGAATTCATTCGGCAACAAGTGCTTTTATGACTTATGAATATTGTTATTGTTCTTGTTGTTGCTGCTGCTGCTGCTGCTGCTGCAGTTGTTACCACTTAGCCTCATATTGGTGTTGGTGTGCAACGTTGCTTAGTCGTAATCGTATTTGCTGTTGTTGTTGGCGTTGTTATTTTTGGTGCTGCTGGTGCTGGTGCTGGTGCATGAATGTGCATGCCTTCAATATGCTTTCATAGATGGATGGATGCATTTGGTGTTTTATCTTTTGATATCTCTTTTACGTTAAATGTATTTGTTTGCTGGCATATTGGCATACCCATGTGTGTGTATGTGTGCATAATATTTACAAAAAAAAAAAAAAACTACCTTGACTGCTGTTTTGCCGTTTTGTTTATGTTTATAATTTGATTGTATTTCAGTGTATGTTGTACTTGACCCTAATGTTGTGATGAGTTATTCTGCTTCGCTCCGTTCTGTTCTGTTAGCTGTTAACGTTCGTTGTGGTATATTTACTGTAAACTATTCATGTATCTGTTCAAGGTTATAGCATATACCAGCGTGCACAACAATTCGAACAATTCAATTTTGTCATTAATTAATCTTTTAATAATAACTCTTTTGCTAATTTGTCGAAAACATTGCTTAAATTGACGGTCAAAGGCGTTAACACTTCAATGTCTTGTTTTTGTTTTTATTTATTTCAGTTATTTATTTTAATATTTTCCTTTTTCAAACAAAAGAATTTTAATTTATTATTAGTAAATAACTAAACGTTGATTTGTGTGCGGTTAATGGGTGCGCTGTTCACCCGGTCAAAGTGCTTTAATAATCTACAATAGTTGCAACACCAACTTAGCATATTTGTTTCAAAGCAACTGAAGTCTTAGAATTTATCAAAAAATATATCATTTTTTTCGTTTTTCTTTGTTTTGAGGTAAAGTGTTAAAGTTAACCTTCATAATTAGAATGGTTGAACGATAATGTCCACTTTTCTTATTGCACATACCCAGAGAACTTCGTTTGGAGAGAAATTGTTGATATTTTGAAAAAATTATCATAAAAGAGAATATGTGTTGGAAAAATATATTCCTTTCGGGGCCAATTCCAAAGAAAAATGTTGACCAATGATAACTGGAAGGATGAACATGTGAACATGTGTTTAAAAAATTGAGAGGTGTAAAGGATTTGCCTGGATAGGTATAAATGGGTAGCCGATCTCTGAACTCCCTTTCGCAGTAGTTTCGACTTCACACATTTTTCGTACATTTCGGAAGTCTCTAAAATACACTACTCGCAGCAGCTGTGATCATTACGTTTTACGCTGGATGACTTAAGTCCAAAACAATTGATTGATGATTTGTATGTCGGAGCTGTTCTTAACTACTATTACATTTTGCAGTGTATACAAATTTATCTTCCCTGAGCGGTATCCGACTGTTGGAGTGGTAAGGAGAAAAGGCATTTCATTCTTCTTATTCTTTAACACATTTGCTGGTTATGGAAAAACCAGTGACTAGATGCCTATTCGATACTAAATCATTCGACCTTAAAAAGTTTTGCTTAAAACACAACATACAAGTTCTTTCCATTAGTGCATGCATTACTTTTACAAAGTATCAAACGAAGACTACAAAACCGGTATGTCATTTCAAGCAAAGTTCAAAACTCTGAATACAATGCAGTGATTAAACATAGCTTTTAATGCGAAAGAATACCGTGCGCATTGTGCATTGACTTGAAAAGTTTTATACGAACTTTTTGAAGTGTTATACGGACATCGACGAGGCTGAAAATAGTGTGTTCAAGAAGATGCGCTTCCACGAGAAAACATGGCAAAAACCCTCAAAAATGTTTTCGATAAACGAAAATAAAATTGCAGGAGACATTTGATATCCCAAATATGTAAAAGGGCAGTGTTGTTCACAACGTTACATGAACTTTTGGGTATGAAAAAGTTGTTTTCGAAATGGTTACTCACAATAGAATAAAAGCATCGAACGGCAAACTTGCATGAATTGAAGTTCGAATTGCTATACCATTCACCATACTTTGCAAAACTCTGTCTGCAAACATAGGAGGCATGCTCCAGGGAAAAGGATTTGAAACACATCATGAGGTCATTGCGCAATTTAAGGCTTGGCAAATTATGGCTTGAAAGGGATATCGGAATGTTCGAGACGTAGTATTGTATTGTTTGTATCACTCTTAAAGAAAACTATGTCACTAAATATGATCGAATTTTGTAATTTTTGTTTTTCTTACCTATGCCTTGACCAATGTGTTAATATATATATATATATATATATAAGTGCCATCAATATGTGTATAGACGCGGTCTTACATCGTTACATCTTCACGTTATTTTTGTAATACTTTATATGCTACCAGTAGACGAAATCATTTGTTTAATGTTGGGCATGCTATTTAGGTGATGGTACTAGTGCTTCAGTACCTAAAGTCCTCCTGCGTTGACCGTAAATGAGTGTTTGTGACAAATAGTAGGTTGACGTCATGTGTAACGAAATGAAGGTGATCGGTAAAAATAATTTGGCGTCTTGTTAAACACTCTTTACTATTTGGAACTTGTTGTCGTGTTTGTGAACGGATAGAAGCCATTTTTAAACATTGTCTTAACCCACATTGCTTGTTATTGCAATGTTGTTACCCAATTTTTCAATCATTCAGAACTTTAACACCATATAAGAAATGGATGGACCAACCCAACATCGTGTTGAGTAAAAATTTTTATATATGCAGTAGAAAATATAAAATATAATGAAACAATTGAAAAATTGAAATTGAACGAAAACTATTACGAATACGAAACTATCTCAATCACATGTGTCTGTAATGGATATAAAAAACATTTTGTTCCTATTTCTGTCAAATTACATTTGAATCCATTCAACCTTTCGCTGGAGAAGGCACAAATGTTCTATAGAGTTATTGATATCATGTGCATGAAAGCACATATACATCAAAATGTGCAGAGACCGTCATCCATATATACATGCATACATATATATATGAATATATATATGCTGTGATTTTGTACAGAAAACGAAATAGAAATATAGGAAAAATAAAATTAAATACAAAATGCAACAAGTCGTTGCCCTCGAATTTTGAATCCATACAAATACATAGATACATGTATACGTATTCAATAAGTATATAAAGACGATATAAAACCCGACCGCAACTATGGAAACTATAGAAAGAGTAGATTAAAAAAAAAAGAAGAGAACTAAATAGTAAAACAAGAAACTGCTTGAATACATATATATATATATCTATCTATCTATATGTATATGGCATGTATATGTGCATAAGAGAAAGATTCACGTTGTCTGTATTTCGAAAGGACGAAAAATAAAAAAAGCAAAACAAAAATCCAGACTGTATCCTTTGTAGAGCTCTACTGCCCACTCATACCGCAGCAGCATCTCGTACAAAGAAAAATTTTGTAACCGATGCTTGGATTGTGCAATAATTCTAGTAGAGACGATAAACGGGGTAAGATGTAAGAGTCTCTTGCTTCTCGAAAGGTAGACGCAGCTTTTATGTTCACACAAAGCACAAAAAAGTAGAACCATGTCTACATACAAATATACGCTCGTAGACAAAAAAACCTAAACTAAAAAGTTTTCTTTTGTATTTTCTGTTAACATTTCCTTGTACCGACATAGAGTGTCAGACTATTTGAGGAACAGTGTCGGAAAATGCAAAACAGAAGTGAACTGAAAAACTGAAAACCTGCAAACATTTATGAAAAAACAAGTAAAGCAAAACAAAAAAATCAAAAAAAAAAAAAAGAAAAAAGACAAGAAAAGTTTTTCGTTTAAATGCCAAAATGAGTACAAGTCATTGTAGCAACAAAGGAACACCGACACCAGCACCATAACGCATACTCATATATTCACGAGTCATCACGTATATAAACAAACCGAAAACAGCAGACACACACACACATATATATATATATATATATATATAAATAAACTCTTATGTGCTTACGGTCTGCAGAAAGAAAAATAAAACCAAACAGCACATATATTGAAAAGGAACACAAACCACTATCATCGTCATCATCACAGTCGTCCGTAGTCGTCCTCAGGATGGCATGCAACAGTTAACGAACTAACGACATGAGTTTTTTTTGCCACACTTACATAAGTACACGTGTATGTAGTGTCAAAAATATGTTTTGCTATTACCTCAATTCTTATTTGCATTCATATACATACAAATACATGAACACGCACGAACCGATGCACAATATACACACTCATGCACCCAATTACACAATGAGACATATTTAGGTTTAAATGAATGGTGGGGATACCTTTTGCCGAGAAGTCAATGTGTTTGTATGTGCATCGTAATGGTGATATCCAAATAATGACACCTTTCGATTTATTTATACAAATACACATACGTGCACACAAATATGTATATATATATATATACATATAGTTATATATGCACAAATATTAAAAGCATCTCTTCTCAAACCGCTATAGCAGCAAATACAATGACTGCAAATGAACATTCCTCGATATGCTCTTTGTATGCTTAGTGGTGGGTTTGTTTGTGTCAGTAAGCATCCTTGAGTTGTTCAATTTAACATTCATTTCGTTGAGATTTAATTTCGTTCGCTTGTCGCTTTTGAGTGTTCATGTAATGTTTTTGTCTTGTTTTTGTTGTTGTTGTCGTTGTTGTTGTCGTTAGCTTTGCATGCTGGTATAAAATAACTAAAATTTTGTTTGATTCCTTTTGCTTAAAATATCATTCTGCAGACACCTACATATGTGTATGTATGTATATATACACTTCTGTTCTGATATATAAACATTTTGAACTATGTTATGATATAAGTGCCAGTTTGTATGATTTCAATGGCGCGCATAATAAAACATTTGAACTATTTCACTTACGTAAAATTCTACATTGTTTCACTTAAGAATGCTTGGTGACAAGTTTTATTTGCTGTAGTATTGAAGAAAAGACAGCTTGCTGATTAAGGGCCTGCTTTAATATTTGAGTGATGAAATATTTAAGGCAAAAAATGAGGAAGAAGAAATCTTCAATCCTTCTACCGATATTCATTTCATCAGGTAAATATAAAATAAACAACAAGTTTAGTTCTCCTAGCTTATGACATATTACGTTTGTAATCTGCAAGGCCTAAATTAAGTAGACTGAATAGAGTAAGAGAGTAAATTATAGGTAGCAATATGAGTTACTTAGCCAAATGTTCCTTCAAAATATTTTGATAAGATTTTTGGACCAAGCAATGCATTCAAGCCTTGACTTAGGAAGATTTAGCTCTTAATCTCGATTTTGACACTATGAGCTTTTCAAAAATAGACAAATTGGTTCGGTGTAATGGTGAGTGTAGATAGATTAACTCGAAAATTCAAGTGGATAAATAATTATAACTGTTTGCAACGTTGCGATACTCTGCAATTTACGGTAGAAATATTGGAGAATTACCAGCTAAAGTACTATACATTTTGATTTACAGTTTTCGTAAAGATCGGGTGTGCATTTACATACCATTAGCAATAGTCAGGTATTAAACGATTGCAATAAAGCTGCTCTGAGGTTTGTGCGTAGTCTTGAATAACACATGTTACGATATGTGCTCTTGATCAGATAACATTTACTTTGCAAGTTATTCTTGTCCGGAATTATGATATTCATTTAAAATTGCATTTAAGATAAATTATATTTAGTATAAAATATATCAAAATTTATCCCTGTAGAAATTTATTCAGTTATATTTTAAGAAACTCGTACCTGCGTCCATAGTATCTCTTGAGCGTAACAGCTTTGTAATTGAATGAATTGCTCAGCTCTCGCTAATTCGAAAGTAAAAACGGAAAAAGTTAATATAAAAGAGTTAAAATAAAATAATAGCACTACGCTCGGACAAATAGATAAGTGGACAAGTAGGTTTTATGGAGCCTGCTACATATCAGCGTATACAATATGAAAATTTGTCTCGCACTTTTCTTAGCAGCCTCTTACAATTTCTGTACCTACAAAAAAATAATTTATATCTACTTTTCTTAAGAGATAAGGTCGCTATACATATTCAAGTAATCAAATATACTGCTATTTGCTTGAATGATCCCTTACATTGTCGAGTTTGACACGAAAAGATAATTGTGGACGTGGCACCAATTTTAAGTGATCGGGGAACAGTCAATTTATCAAACATAATTGTGGGGTCGTACACGGCCAGTTGACGCTTTAAATGCGTTTGTCTCGAAATACGTTCTTTCAAAGAATCCTACAACTTTTTTTCTTTTCATTCGAATTTTCACAGTACCTGTAAAATAACAGTCGCTATCGAAATATGTAGAATTTTGTCGAACAGTTAATTTAAGCATTTTTTATTAACATTATTCTATCTCTGGCCGAAAATTAGCATTTTTCATTTAAAAAATCGCCCATTTTTCACAAAAATCCATTTTTCTAACAAATGTATGGGAAATCCTATTATATTCCATAGATATAGAAATGTAGATTAAATGATTTTTTCTTTATTCAAATTTGCATCAAAATAGGCGTAGGCCGCAGAGTTCGTTCGATTGAAGAGCGTTAAGAGAATGCCTTCGGTGTTGTAATCTTCTTAGTATTTTTCCAGAATAATTTTCTTTCTAGCACTTAAAGACATGCTTGATAACCTCCTCATATATAAAATTATTCCATTACCTTTCTTCTATTCCCAAAAAAATTGTCAAAAAATCTCTTTCTTTATGCTGTTACAGAGACTTTGCTTACTAAGTTTTCTCCTCCTTTTTCGTATATTTATTATAACAAAAATATTATTTATCGTCCATATATATAAAATAAGTAAAAAAATCTGAATTTCCTTTGCCTAACTAAGATGGAACATGTAAGCGAAAATAAGTTTCAAAAAATATTTAATTTCAACGTTGGCACTAATACTAGGAAATGGAATTAAATCATTTGCATTAAAAATGCAACCATGTAACGAAAGTAAACAAATTTTTAATAAGAACGCAATATAACATTTTAATTTTAATTCTCCGTAACCAATTAGATTAAAAATTTTTTATATAGGTATATATATACATATATATATATATATATATATATATATATATATATATATGTGTGTGTGTGTGTGTACAGAAATGTACCAAAACAACAAAGACAACAATAAGGAAACGATGAAAACGAAATTAATTATTATGTTTCAATGATTTAATGAGTTTTAGGTATTGCCCACCACCTCCACCACTATGACCACCAACTACTGTTGCTAAATATAAAGATTGCCTGGAGATTTCTCAACTGGCACATGTTTAAAACGTTTCTAACATTTTACGACAGTTTAGTATAAATTATTTCTAATATAAAATGGGTTTGCGTTTCTATCCGATTAATTTTTTTGAAATTTAATTAATAGTTTATCGTTTCTTAATTCCAAGCGCAGCAATTCGAATGAAATAATAATCAAAACAGCGTAGATAATACAATAAAGAAAGCGTGCACTTGCTTATAAATATCTGTAAAGAGATTTTTTTTTTTTTTTGCTGGTGTAATAAATATTGGCTATAGTGGGCTTATTGCTCAACCTAATTCTATAATGAAACAAATTTAAAAATATTCTTTATTTGATTTTCATTTTAAAATATAGTTGAAAATAATGTAAGTTTACTATGTTAGTCCATCCGAAGTCTACCATTCCTATTTTTTATTTGCTTTTCATGTCAAATACGAGAGTTTTTAATGTAAACAATGAGAAAAGTTGCAATAAAAACGTTACAGAAAGTCCTTAGATCATTTCAGTTTTCATCTTCAATTGCCAAAGGCAAAGGGGGGACGGGCTGTTAACATCTGTATATACTTTATGTTCCAAATGTTTTTTTTCTTTGTAAAGCTCTCAGCACATGTTAGTGTCACCAATCGATCATTTACAATAACTTACTTCGACTCTTTAATAGCGCATTTAAGAACATGAAATAAATAAATAATTCGCAGTAACAAAAGCGAAAATGTTAAAGCGGCAACTTGATTATATCTACAAAAAAAATATTTAACAAAACGAAATCAAGAAAACTTGAATGGAATATTAATGAATTATACAGGTACTGCTATCAAATATATCCGAATAGCCGACACAGCAGGGCTTATTTTATTAAAAGCAATGCTCATAAAAAATGTATAATAAACATTTTAGGGGAGCTTTTATTTAATTTTCTATAAATTTACAGAAACTCGGTTTTATTATAATAAATTAGTGTGAAGTAAAACAAGCAAGATAATTATATTGAGCTTATTTTATTAACCACGCCCTTTAAGTTAAGAAAACGGAAAAAAAAAAATATTAACCACGCCCTTTAAGTTAAGAAAACGGAAAAAAAAAAATTATAATAAGACTTCTATACTCTATAACATTGGAAGCACCTGGTCGCTTTCTTCCAGGTGCTACAAAACCTGTTCAGCCACAGCATATTGTTTTAGCCTATAACTAAGAAGCTCTTCCGCTTTTGAATACAGAAGTGTTCTTCGTTTATGTCGTGTTGTAGTCGTGTCCTTTGGTCGATTTGGTCCATTTTCAATACCAACCCGGGTGAATGTGCTTTTTTTTTTTCGCAATATGCAGAACGATTACTATAGACACACATCAACGTGAAAAGACGGATAGACATATCTATGTAGCACCTCAAAATTCTATTATTTCCATGGTTTTGAATAACCGTAGCCAACGTCACGTTTCATGAAGGGCCGTTCATCACGTCCAGTACGAAGAGAGACAACAAAGAAAACTCTGCTTCAGCTTTTGGCATCCTTGGTATATATGCGTATTTCGTAAAGTCCTTACTCCTATTTTAGACAGTACATAGCTACACTTGCGCTTGGATTTTCCACACAGTCCGAGAACACCAATGTCTCCTAAATTAAACTCATAAAGAACAATACTTTGTAAGAGCAGTAAGTTCTTATTATGTTTTATCTGGTAAGGTTCTGTGGTAACGTGCGTAACAGTGACTTCGTGTAGATTCGATATGATGCTAGACGCTTGAAATTGAAGAAATTTGGAAACAGTTTCATGTTCAACTTTTTATTCCTTTGGTTTCGATGACTTGTGGCGATAAAGTTCATTGTCGCGCTGATATTATCAGAAATGATTCAAGGTTCCCTGAATTATTTTGCCACTATTTTGTAAATTCTTAAGTTATGCATGACGAGGCGGCGCCAATTATAGTTCGTGTACATTGAACGATTAATTGTTTACTTATAATTTATTTAATTATTAATACTAAGTCTTGACGATAGGGGAAGATCTAGACCGACTTCTTAGAAAATTTCAGTGCATCTTTTGAATGCTACGCTGTGCCGCTTTTAAATCCTATCAGCCGCCTCTATAATCAAATAATTTTTGCCAGCATCTACTTGCTTTGATTTTCCCAGAACGTCATTTTTGCCATAAACTTGACTCTGCTTTGCTTTCCGTTTTAAACATTTCGTAAAAATTTTTTTTTTATATAATCTTATCTATCATTTGCCAAACGACAACGATAACTTGACGTAACGGAATGACTTTTGCATTTTAAAAATGCAATGGCGCTACCTGTTGCTAAACGATAGTTTGTCTTACGATCATAGGGCTTTGCCTAAATTTCAAATTTTTTTAAATTACTAATTGGGGCGTAGCCCTTGGAAAATAACTGAAGCTCTTTATTAGACTCGTAGAACTCGTAAAACGGGTTATCGTACATACAATGATTGCCAACCGATCAGTTAGTAAGAAAAGAATAACGTGACATGTAAGCGATTGTACTAGAATTAATGCCATTTCCATAACAACTAGTAGGGTGTTTTCGTCGGATAACTTGGCAGATTAAGGAAAGAAAAAAAACTTTATCAAGAATGATGAAAGTAGTAGTAAAGTCTCTCGCTGATGTGATCGTTAAAGATTTACAAAAATTGCTTCGGGGGGGCAAAAATCTAGTAAACTAAGCATAAGTTCCAAAGTTTAGTATAAGCGTACAAAACAACTTTTCATTGTCAAATAGTTGAAAGTTCCCTTTATTATACATATATACATGAATACATATGTATATATATGTAATATGCACCAAGTAAACCAAATTCTAGTTTGATTTATAAAAAAAAAAAATATATATTTATTAACGCGACTTGATATACGACGTGTTTTTTATTGGAATTTGTTTTTGTAGTTGATTTTCCCCCTTGAAATAATATATATCTTAGTTATTTGTATTTGTAAATTGAAATTAAATTATATAACATTAGAGACGAAAAACATGTTGGAATATTTTTTTTTTTTTATTTTTTGAAGTTAAATTTCTAATGGAATCAATCAATATGTCTATTAAATATATTTCGTTTTCTTCTACTTTCAGATGTTTGTTTTCTTATACAATTGATATGACGAGGCATGAAAAATGCTCTGAAAAATAAATTTGAATAATGTAAAAATGATTTGTAATTATTGATGATAGTGATAGGATCATAAATTAATTACAATATTAAGTGGAAAGAGAAATTTGAAATTGTCTTCGCATTGAAAATGGCGGATTGTTCATATGCTAGATGCCTGCAAGAACGTCGTTTAATTAAACGCGAATTATTAAAACATTCTAAGGATATGTTACAAATTGTCGGTGAGTTCTAATTTTCTTTTATTAATTTTTATTATTTTTTTTTTATATTTCAAATTTATTTTTATATTCAAAAAAAGCCTGACATAAGAATTATATATTAGAATAAAACTTTTCTCTTAGCCTAGCATCGCATTGCTTACTACATTTGTTATTTTTACAAATACAATCATGCGATCGTACATAAGCGTAAACCAAACAATAAACAAGTATAGATAATTAATAAGACATGCGTAAAGCACAATATGTGTTGCGTACCGCGAAAGCAATACTTAATAAAGTAAGTGTGAAGCTTGTTCATCATTAACGAATTTATGTATTATTTACATCTTAAGGACCTATTTAGCTGTAACTCTTCAACCGAACACGACTAGGGTAAATCAATTGGAGTTTAAAACAAAGTTTTACGCGCTGGACAAGTAAAATCGACGTAAAGTTTCGAAATCTGACGAATTTAGAAAAGAGAACTCTATTCAGCTCTTCAGGCTGATTACGAATATTATAAACAAAATTTACAGAAAGTCCAACATATTCCCTTTAGCGAATGCAAATACAATTTTATAGCGATTACACACAGGACGCACTCAAATTACATTTCATTTCTTCTTCTTACTTTTCTTCTACTTTATTGATAGTTTTTCACACCCCTTTATTAAAGTTATGAACTTACGACGGCACTAACATTTTCATGCAAAGATATATAACGCAAAAAAAAAGATGGCAAACTCTCAAATATGTGAAAAAAAAAAAAAATATAATAAACACCAAAAACCACTTGTAACTGAAACTGAAATGAGAAAGAAATCTTTTTAGCTAACTGCTAAGAGACATTGAACTCCCTAACGAGACACAATCCCCAATCATGTAAAATTGTTTACTATCATTATTTTAAATGTAGCAATAGCTGCGATAGGGCAAAATAATAAAAAAGAAACATCGAGACATTTAAGGTGTTACCATATTTACTTACAGCCATAAAAATTGTTTTATGTAACCAAACTTCGGTACTATAAGATAAAGAAGCACTATATTGAGTACACTAGTAGAGGGGTGGTAGTAGTAGGGAATACTTTTTTTTTTCTTTCTCTTAACTATTGGTGGCATTAAAATTGCTTTTCCTTTTGCTTTTCATATATCTTTTCTTTTTTTTCATTTTAAACTACCACCACTATCACCAACGCTGTTGGTGAAAAACTTCTCAAAATCCCCACCTCTTCTGTGGAGAATAAATTTTTTTAAAAATTGCACTTACACTAATGCAATTTCTTTTGACGAAAAATAAAAAAAAAAAACTACGAAAGGAGATGCAGTAAAAGAAAAAAAGCTGGTGTAAAAGATAATATCGAATAGAGAATAACGAAAACGATAAAAATATTTGTTGAGTTATTTTTTCTCTTTTAGTTCAGACAGTATCCACCCCCCGCTCCCTATTCTCTATTTCGTATCATGTATTCCGGGAATACGGAGGTAATTTTCATAACTTGTTTTTACGAGGTCTTTTTCATTCCTTTTTTTTTTCTATTCGTTTTTCTTTTGTAGATTAAAGATTAAACAAATAACAAGTTTATAGCATTCAGTTCAATGAGGTGTTCATACGCCCTGGAGTACTGTGTAAAAGATTTGTTTTGAATTTTTATTTTTTTAAGCGTTCGATTTTTCGTCCCTAAATACATAGATATATGTTCTATATATAAAGAAAACAGATGAAACAAAATTAATCACCCATATGTCTGGAATTAAATATGCAGGAGAACATATACCTTCCGTAATAAATCTGTAACGAGAGAAAATATTTTGAATTATTTTTTTGTCAAAAAAAAAAGTAATTTAATTTTAAAAACTAAACATGCTATATTCGGTGAGTTACGACTGCGTAAAATACTCAAATCATCAGTATCTGTATCTACCATAATTTATATATATATATATATATATATATATATATATATATATATATATATAT
>KK500171.1:43183-162818 GCA_000688715.1 Glossina pallidipes | reverse complement strand
ATATATATATATATATATATATATATATATATATATATATATATATATATATGTATATGTAAATGTATATATATATGTATATGTATATGTATATATATATATATGTATATGTATACATATGTATACATATATATATATATATATATATATACGTATATTGAGCATTTGTTTTCTTTGAATGATTATGAGTTGCATCACTGGCAGAATTATAGAACCTTTGGTCTCCTTCTGCTTTTTTTGCTCTATGGAAGAAAGCGAACCAAATATAACTTTGGGACATAGTCATAAAATTCGATACGAATTCAACACCAATTTTCGATTTGCAAAAAAAATCGATGCGGTAACTGCGCCATCTAATACCTCGGCGTACAGACCTGTTTACAATTAATTTGGAATTTCTGTCTCTATCATGTTTGATCAATTCGTTTATCGTATTCCTTGAAGTGCTATTATATCAGTCGATGGTACTGGAACTATTGGTGCTATGAACCCGCTGACCATGAAATATAACCCGTTACTGGACGAAAACAAGACAGACTCTGTTTAGTGCAATGCCTTATCTCTCTTTGTGTAGCCGCACGTTAACAATTGTTCCGAAGTACTGTTATCTTGCTTCAATTGAAAGTCAATTTTTAATCTCCCTTGACACTTTGATATGTGAAGAAACTCCCATACCATTGTCGAGCGAACATTGCCGTAGTAGTATGAGCAACGGTCTTTAGTTATAATACTTAAACTTTCGTTATATTTCTCTTCAGTGGTTAGTTCCAAATGAAATAAAATGAAATTATAATAAAATTTAATAAGGATTTTCAATAAAATATTTAACACTTTATTGAATAAATCACAGACACACTGAAATATTCTTAAAACGAAATCATTTCGCACCAATAGTTTAAGGAATAAAATGATGCATAAAAAATATCATAACATCATTACCTCAAATGAATTTTGCAATGATTTCGAAAGTCTCTCATATTATTAGAGCAAAATTGATATTTTTATGAAGTAAAGTGTAAAAAAAAGAAAACGTAAGCAACGTTTGCCTTGAGGTCAGTCGGAAAAATTTACCATTTTATATAAATCTACAAAAGTTTGCTATGTTAGCTCGAAAGTAAAGGTATTAAGGGTGCTATTTTTTTTTTTATCGTAAGAGCGTTTTTACCAGGTTAAGACTGATTCAATTTGGGAAACTTGTTATGTTTAAGTTTGATATTTCGGTCTGTTTTTAATTGACTGAAGTTCTGACATTGTGGAAGCATATATTCTTTTGAATAGATATGTGACATTTAGCTTGGTATTTATAGACAACTCGATCGGAAATCGATTGTTTCCTTTAGATCGTTTATAAAAAGTTTCCAGTGGTCATCCCAAAGCGATGTTCTTTTGGCCGATCGACTGAACGGATTCGATTAAAAAACAATTTTATGATAAATTACGCGAATTAGAGCTGTGTTAGGTATAAAATGTATTTATGTCTATCGTTTCCATAGGCAAACCTCTTTAAAAACCAGAGAATCCCAAGATGAATAGTAAAAATCAAAATCCTTTTCAGTATTTAAGGTCTGCATCCGTCCGTCAATTGGATGGTCTTGTCTCAAAAAACTACAACTTTTTTGAAGATTTAAGAAAAAGTTAAAGAAAAAAATATGAGAAAGATACGCACGTGTCTGTACATTTAATTTTGCCGCTTTTGATTATGTAAGATCGCTACAAAGTATATAAACGGCCTATCTCTCTTAAAATGCAAAGCCCAAGAACTGCAGAAGAAAACTTAATATCTTTGTGAGGCTGCTTTCAATGTTTCATTTGTAAGGAATATTGGCTGGTTGACCAAAGCTTTTGGAAGGACTTATGTTACGTTCCTATCGTTTTTCATAACTTCATTTGAGATTTAAGAGACCATTTATTTCCACTGATGGGATTACATAGTTTAACTCTAGTCAGTGGTAATCATCTTTGTAAGGATTTATCTAATAACAATATCTAATAATAATATGCAGAGATTTAACTTTAGCTGAAGTCAAAGCAAGATAAGATAGCTTCGGTGTTGATTATAGAAAAATTTGAAGAAAAATCCTGCGAGACTTGTGTTGAACGTTAATTATCAGTTTGTTAATCTAAATTAAAACACATCGTTAAACATAAGATTACAATTCTAATCGAATTTGAAGATCATAAGGAAGATCATAAACAAGATGTGAGAAAATAAGTTACGAAGCAAAGTGCGAAAGGAAAATATGACATAGTCAGGAAATAATGCTTAAAAAAATATTATTCCCGAGTACTAGTCACTTATACCCATAATTCAATGGGTAAGGAATGCTTAGAGAAATATTCTGAAAACTAAGTAAATAGTCTCCACACGTCAATCATTTTGAAGAGCATTTAAATAACGACGATGTGAACCATCTGCTAAATGTGACTTTGGTTCCTTCATTTAGTACCTTACAATTACGCTTTCTACTAGTCACAAATTCTTGATCATTCAGGGACCTTCGATTAATAAATTTATTGGCAAAAAGCTTGCATCTCGAGTAGGAATGCTAGTGACCACATCAACTACATTGCAAAGTTCGTTTGGTTACTCTTATCACAAACATGTGATGTTGACTTTATTATGATGTTAAAGGAAAAAATGAAAATGAGTCGCATTTATACATATGTTCAAGATTTGCGCTTCAATTATATTTTTTCAATAAAAACGGAATGAAAAGAAAACCAATTAAATAGTTAGTTGGCACAAAGGATATTTTAAAATTGTTCTGTTTCCTTTCGCTGTCCGTAGCTCTTTCTTTCCTCCATTTAAATAAGCAGAGAGTTTGTCGAAAAGAAATAATAGAACTTCGAAATTTTTGTTCCCCAATCTAATATTTTAAGAAAAGTCCTCCTATAACATAAGCATAAAAACACTATAATATATAAATTCCAAATAATTGTTAACCCGTAAGACGCCATATATTGAAAACTTGCACAACAAGAGCATAGAAATCAGAGAAATAAAGAAACACTTGTTGCTGGAAAAAGACATAAGATTTAATAAAAGTCGTACTAGTGTTTGTTTATGTGTTGGACTTTAACCGTTTTTTTTTTTTTTCTCTTACAAACATGTGTGGGTGCACATCCGCCCAGCATATCTATCGTATGTTAGTAATGAATGTTCAATGCGTTCTGCTTGAGTTTTGTATATCACAACTGCTACAATATTTTGTGAATGTATCTTTTGGTTAAATTGCTTCATATTTTTCTTCGCTTCTGCCATTTCATCCCCGTCGCGCATTGCGCTATATGCCACCATATGTTTAAAGGGTATAAAAATTTTATATTAAATTTTTTCTGCGACTTCTACTGAAATTATATAAAGCTATCCATGAAAAAAGTACCCATCCTTTCGTCAAATGTCCACGAAATTATGTATTTATAAAAATGTTTCCTTATTGTCTGAGCTGCTCGATGCCAGCGCTTCGTCACAACCCACTGAATATTGCTATTACGTCAAATGGGTGGTGAGGGAAGGGGGGGGTGTTTGTGCATTTTATTGTTCTTGCTGCCTTATTATCAAAGTTGTCCTCAATTCCTACGTAACATTTTCTGCTGCGTCGACTTCAGCAACCATAATATATAACAACGACAACAATTGCTACAAAAACATCAGTAAATACTTTAGAACGTTGTCCTCGACTAGAGAGCACAGCATACCTTATAGTTAGCCCAGCGGTTATTGAAAGTAGTTGACCCAAACCTCATAATAACCGGTGTGTAGTTAGCACATTTTTACCAACGACATCCAACGATTACTACGACAATAGCAACAATAACACAACAAGTGCTACGATAGCTGTAACGATGACGACGATGAGGAAGGACGACGGCAAATTTTCGTGACTATTTACAAAAAGAAAAACAAAAAAAAAAAAAAATAAAAAAATAAAAGGAAAAAATTGCTTTAGTGTGAAGCAACATGTTGTTGTGAGCTATATATTTGTGAGTACACGAATCCTGTGCATAAGCTGAGTTGAAAAACTTACTGCGCTTATATTAGTGTGCATGGATAAGGAAGAATAAGGAAGAGTATATCCAAAATGAGCACAAATTCTGTATGAGATAACGAAGCGTACTCAAGTGAAATCGAAAAAACTGCAAACATGCACACACACATACATACACACTGAAAATAAACGACGAACACGAACTAAGCTAAAGCAACTGCACCCAAAAACCGAACTGAAAGCAAAACTACCAAAAGTAACTGGGTAAATTTGTTTGCAAGTGTGTTTTTGAGGGAGCAGCATAGAGATGTTTGGTAAAATATTCGGGTGGCATTGTCCCCACGTATACACTTAAGCTAACATGCTGCATGTTTGCTTAAGTTGAAGAAAGGTTGTTGGTATTTTTTTTTCTTTTTCGTAACTTCTTTCTGTTTCCCTTTTTCTTTCGCTTTCTCTATGTAATTTTTTCTATTGTATTTGATCAGAACTTAGGGAGAAGAAAACTTAGAAGAATCGCAATGAATGCTTTCGTTCTTAACACTGCGCCAGGGTAAGGAGATTGGATGCTTTTTTCGTGTGTGTGTGTGTGTGTGTGTGTGTGCGTGTGTGTATGCATGTGGGCAAGAGTTTGTGTTTTGCCTCAGGACGTATGTGTATGCTTCCTTTATCCACTTGTAGCTTCAAGGAAATCAGCTGCTCTAAGTATTTCTTCAATACTTTTTGTAGTGTGCGAGTTTTTAAAGCACAAGACGACGGAATTCGGTCGCAGAGCGTAGGAATTCTCTTTTCGACAGTGACGTAGAATTTTTAGTTACACCAAACTTTTATAAGCATATGTTTTAAATGCAAACTTTTCTTTACTTTTCCATGGTAGATCTTTGCGGCACAGCATCAAAGCTGACATACTTAGCCATTATTAGATATATGTAGAACTATCAGTTAATTTGGTGTCTGTTTGCGAAAGATAGTAAAACACAGAAACCTTGAACGTACAAGAAATTTTCGAAGAATTATTAAAGAAATGTTCTCTCGAAAGCTCTTCATTTAACAGAAGCAAGAGTGGTAAGTGAAGCGTGGCCCTTCTTTAAGTCTTAAGTGTTTTTCCTCACTTAGGATCGGTCTAAGCAGATGGAGCTTAACATTCACTTTACAAAGAGATAGCACTGTTTCGATTTTCATCAATTGAATCATTTGTGTATATAACGCCGAGCATTTTCATTTGCATTCTTTTGAGTCTCTCTGCTATTTGCTATGAAATTAGTAGCTTTTTTTATTAGAAATTTACATATATCCGCGCGCGCTGTAATCACGAAAATGTAGCACCATTGTGTCTTAATTATATAAATTAAATGAAACGAAATCCCAAAGTTGAAAAAGAAAGTTATCAACTTTGCATATAAAAATGGCAGGTGAAAATATCAACTCGACTCTAATTGAATGTTCTCTTGAACAAATTATTTTTGATACTCGTTTGCCGATCGTTTACTTATTCAGTTCGTCGGTGCCATCGCTGATTTTAAAAATTAATTTGATTGATACATTTTCCTCACATATTAAAGCAAGAGGGTATCGATGGGCTTGCAAAGAACGAACCTTTGATGCGTATGCAATCGATCCCTTGGAGTTTACATCGGCGACGGAAATGAAGAAAGAGAAACCCACATAGTTGTTAGTAAGAGTTGGAAAAGTCGATCATGTTAAGAAAAAAAACGTTACAGTTCAACGTTACTAATTACGAGGCTTAACACTTCATTGGCCTTGAGAATGTGACGCTTTAAGAAGAAAGTGCGAAAACTTTTGAAATCTGAGATTTAACACTTCATTGTCCTTGAAAATGTAACGCTTTAAGAAGAGAGTGCGAAAAATTTTGAAGTCTGCCTCGACCGACGTCTCTGAAATTTTATGAAAACAGAATGAAATAAAAAAAAAGAAAAAGAAGAAAAATTAAATAAATATTGCATTTTTTGATATTTAACGCAATGACTCTTTAGAAATGACGTTACGCAAGTGGTTTTGTGTCGAAATAAAGATTTTGTGTGAATTTTATGAAATTTATTTATTGCATTTGTGCATGAGTGTAAGTGCTTTCATTTACATATGTTAGAGGAAAATGTCCATTACAGCAACAGGATAATAGGAAGCAATGCATGGGAAGCATGGGGAGCAGGGGGAAGAATCAGATATTATGACACTAAAGCAATGCCAACAACGATATTATGGATGATGGCGACAAGGAAAGCGATTGGCGACAAAAATTTAACACCAAAAAAGTAATTGGGTTTTTCCCTTTTCTCAAACTACAGTGACAACAATAATAACAACCATAATGATAGAAAATTTGAGTAACTTAAGCAAGGAATACGAATTTGGAGAGTATTTGTACTTGTGCTTGGAATGGATGCATACGGAAAGAGAATGGGAAGAATTAAAAAACAAAAAAAAAAAAGGCAAGACAAAAAAAATTCCTCCATAAACCTGCACATACACCACTGTCCGCTCGATCTGTATATAAAGGGAGAAATGCGATAAGGAAGAGATGTGGGCCGGCATCAACTATTATTACAACAACGGAATCTAAAATGTGAAAGAAAAAATACAAGAAAATCCAAATATCAAACTGCATGCAACAAGCTGTAGTGTGCTATCTACACTACACTCAAAGAAAATACGTGCAAGTAAGCAGCGAAGGTCTCAAATACATGCACGTATGCAGTAAAAATGTCGCCTTTGCTTATGTGTTAGTTCAACGATATATTGTGTATTTAGGAATTTTGTGGGTCGTGTACGTGTACGGGTGTACGGGTTTATGCAAGCGTATTGCGTTTGTGTGTCTTTAATAAAGTACACTTTTGTGAGCGAATTTTTTCACAATTTGATTTTTTCTGCTTCTTCTTCTGCCTCTTCTTTTTGGATAGTTATAGAAATTTTTTTCACATAGCTTTCATTGACTTCCTTTCCATTTCCATTCTTGCTATGGTTGAGTTGAATTTTTTTTCCCGTACATTTCGTTTACTCATATTTGAGAATATGCGGCAGTGTTATCTAAAGGAATATGTGCTTTTGCATATATATATATATATTTATATATATATACGCCGACAACACACATCCATATACATGCACAGGGACTCGATAGTGCAGTGTGCTACTTTACAGAGCGCAAAATAAGCGAAAAAAAACAAAAAATATACCAAATAGAAGCAACTCACACGAAACCCAAGAAATCCAGCAAGTAATGTTCGTTAGAGGACTCTTTATGCTCTGCAAAAACAACAACAACAGCATAATAAGAAGAAGAACGACGAAAACTATATAAGTTCGGCTGGTGAAATTTTTTTTTTTTTATTTTCTTTTTAACTAACAAAAAGCCACAAGTGGGTGGTGTTTCGTTACTTATACATAAATACACTAATATAAAAATGTAGTGCATGCACACGCACACACACACACAGTAACATAGAAGAGCACGTGCTTTTTTCTGCATTAACTGCTGATTCTGGCAATAGAGTAGAGTTTCTGGGAGGCCATAAATTTTTGAGGTTGCTTGAAAGGTTGGTTGATGTAGCAGTAGCAGTGTGTAGCAGTGTATTGCAAAAGTATTTGGGTCTTCTAGCTAAAGAAAAATCGTAATGGCACCAACGAAAAAACGAACTGCATTTGGCAAGAGGTATATTTGAGAACACTTTCAGCAGTAGTAGTGGTAGTAGTAGCAGTATTAGTAGTAGTAGTGCTAGTAGTAGTAGTAGTAACATTAAAAGGAAAAAAGAGAAGTAAGTGCAAGTGCTAACAATTCGAAGCTCTATAAGTATGTGCATGAATGAGATGATATTTGTATTTGATTCTTGTACTTCGTTTCGTTTTAGCCAAATTAGACCCAACCCACTAAAGAAGCGCAACACGAATACATTTTTAGCATATAATTTCGGAACGGTATTGTTTGTTTTACTTACAACAGGTGGTTTCGTCTAACAGTCAGAATTGAATATCATATATTTTGGTTACCATATGGTTGCTCGACCATTTATCTATTGTTATATAAAAATTACAAAACTTTTCTCTGTTCTCCTTGTGTTCTACTTATATACATATATGTATATATATATATATATAAAATATTTTGTTGTATGTAAGTATAAGCAAGATTGCTCACGTAAAACCCAACGACGAACAACTATCTCAACTAGCAAAGTGTAGAGAGTTTTAGAACGACAATAGCAATAACAACAACAACAACAACAACAACAACAACAACAACAACAACAATAACAGGATAACACACAATGACTATTACTAGTACTGCATCCCCATCCGACTGCAATCCTATAAACGTCAGCTTCACTATAACGAAAACTGGTGAAAAACAAAACGTTGAAAAAAGGACGAAGCAAAATAACAACAACAACAGCATAAAACTGCAGTTTTTTCATATAATTTGTGCTGTTTGGTAAAAAAGTTTCGTTTATACTCGAAAAAAAAAACAAACTTTCTGTTTTTGTTCCCTTCTTTTTGCACTCACACTGCTCTCAATATTGCTCCCTAAAAAATTGGCCCTAAATACAGTAGGTACACATGAGCATTATACTGTAATGGTTTGGTGGACTTTTTTTTTTTTTTTTTGGGCCGACAATGTCTGCTATGCTGGTGAGTGAAGTGAAGTTGGGTGGCCAGCCGCTTAGTATTATATTTCGTTTAACTGGCTGCATCATTGGCTGTTCGAGCCACCATTAAGGGTGCTTCAACCTTAAATGTTGGCGCTGCTTTTTAGTATTTGTAGTTGTATAATTTTCTACATACATATATTCTTTCTTTTTTTTTTTTTTTGTTTCCTTTTCATTTTGGGGGGAGTTAGTTTGCCAACAGAATTTTAGTCGAAATTTTTTGTGTATATAAATGCATGTATAGTAGTAGTTTAGTTGTTACGCTATATAGGATGTCATATCAACTAGTGTTGCTGCGAACGTTTTTGCAGCTGCTGTTTAAGCTGCATATATGGTTGGCTGGTTGGTTAGCTGGATGGCTGGATGGCTGGCTGCCTGGCTGCCTGGCTGCCTGCCTGGCTTTGCTGATGGCATTGTGCAACAAGTGAGTTTGGCAAAAGCAAGCATCAGGACGACAACTATTATAGTTGAAGTTTTCAAGTACTGTTTTTCGTGTGCCATCAATGTTTAATCACTTAAAATTTGTTGTTTTCTTGAAATAGTTAAGCAATTTTATGTGAAAAACTTTAACTTTTCTTCTCAACGTCAGCAGCAACAAGTTTGCATATTTGCGGCTACACACAAATGACAGCTTAACTTTCCTTCTCTCTCTCTCTCTCTCACTCCCGCTCTCGTTCTCGTTCTGTCAACAATCATTGTTTGCCCGTTTGCAGTACGATGGTGAAAGACTTGTGTGTGTGTGTGTGGCAAAGCACTTGGCTCAACATTTCAACCGTATAGACGTAATTGTTAGTAACTATTAGAAAACTATTTGACACAACATTAACATCAACATCAATATCAACATCAACATCTTAAACGTCTACGATGGCAATGGAAATATAGCAAACAACTGTTGCTCTTTTCTCATAAAGACTCTATGACTGTGTATGCTAATTATATTAAAATATTTGACTAAGAAAATACTTTAATTGTATTAAGTCTTCGCATTGTGTGGGTGTTTTTGTGCTTCGGTGTACTCGCAATACCAATACAATACAAAGAGTATTCATGCTTAGATTCTAGAATTTCCGGTCTTTGTTTATATTATAAATACGTGTACGTGTGCTAAAGTAGTGGGTAATGTGTAGTGTGTAGTTGTAAAATAGCGCTTCATATAAACATTGATATGTTGGTGTTAAACGTTTTGTGGTTAATGTGAAAAGGTAATAATTCTCAACTCTCAAGTGTTAATCGTTAAGCGATAATGATGTAACACAGCAAACAGCTGTAAACATATGGTAAATTAGAAACTCTTAAGTACTTGCCAAGAATTTTGAAAAAAAAAAAATTGTAATCACATAATCTCTTATTGGTTGTCGAAAGTCGCCCTTTATACAGCAGGTGAGTTTGGTTACATTTTTGTATATAATTTGATTAAAAATATTTTTGGATTTTCTTTCTCACTACTCCTTAAAACATTAAAAACGGATTTTGCGTTCGTGTTGCACGATCCTACTTTCAAAGAAATGCCCACAAAAAAACTACAATTTCCGTTCAATTTTGTAAAATATTTAAGTAAACCGCACTCAAAAAAAAAGGAAAAAAATGTAAAGTAAAACATTATTCAATGGGAAAAATATCGCAGCAAAGAAAAACCCAACCAAACGAGTTAGGCACACAGTTAAGCTTCCGTATAGGCTTCAATTTAAAGATAATAAGGAATTTTTTTATTTGCTTTGTACAACAAGACGAACGATTTAATTGACTTTTTAAGGATTGAGTTGGGGGAACTGAAATTCCAAGAAACCGAGATGACGTCATATTTAAATTTTTAAATGCTTTTCACTAGCTAATGTTGAATTGTGAATTCATGATTATGTCATGTCATTTTCGCAAATTTTCACCTGCAAATCCGTCAAACAGATATCTACAAAAGTTGCATGTAATTAATAATTGAAAAATTAATTTAATTCTTTATAACATAAATTTATATAAACTTATTAACCGATTGTTTATATACATATACATTATATAATTTAATTAAATTTAATTAATTATAAAACACATTTTTCCCAAATTCTTGGACAAAAGCAATGCTTCTTTAGAAGTGATTGAAGTTGAAATCAAAGAGTTCGTGGTAGATAAACTCCAGCCCAAGTGGTATTAGAAAATTTATTACAAGCAAAGCAGTTGCATTAAAAAGTGTTAAAAATCGTTCATAGACTTCAGCTGCTTATAAATAAACTCCTCCCGCTGAAGATGGTTGCTTCATGAAACATATCTGACAGATTCAATATTAACGACATTTCCCATATAGGTATTGGTGTAGATTTCCGTCGTTCACAAGTTGTCGTTCAATGTACCTCAAAGTATAAGGAGGTGAATGTCATCTGTGGAAACGCATTTTTCTGTTTTTAAAATAAAATTTTTTTTATTTTTTTATTTTTATGACCATTTATTCAGTAAATGTTGCAACACGGTGACGACCGGAAAGTAGAACAAGTGAAGAAGGGGAAAGAATTATATATATATACATATATATATATATATATATATTCATATATGTATAGGCCGCAGTCTAGTGCGTCTATGTACCCAACCGACTGAACACTCACTATATGTGGCTATGGCCAAAGTAAACCCTGCCGCATTTGAGATTTGAGCCCGCGTATACTGGCTTGTTAGACGCGATTCTTACCTACTCGGCTACTCTTGGGAATGTTAACTGCATAAATCTGAAAGGAAATGCAGATAAAGTTACAACAAGCAACATAAAATTCTGAATTGATTTAACAATGTACGGCTCTCTGTCCATTTAGCACTTATCGTTAGAACGGCATTGATTAGCTGACACTGACTCGTCACGTTAGCTTAGCAATATTTTTTGCCACCAGATTATACTGGTTTGAGTTGTTCGGTGTCGAAAAACTGACATCGCATGCGAATTCCATTTTCTTGCTCCTTTTCACCCAAAACCTGTGTTACATTTCAACACAATTTCCATAGCGTGCTCTGCACTTACTGCAACCGTTGTTCAGTAAGATTTAAATTCACTTCTCCGAAAGTATTTGTTCGCGTTAGAGAGCAAATAAATAGAAGACTGATGGTCCATATCGTATTTAGGGATATTGAATTTTGCTTTTACACCGCAGAAAGTGCGAAACCATAAAGAGTAGGCTTTTTACACTGCACGCTGCAGTCTTTCATTCCTAATATAGTCCTTGAAATGGTCTAAAAATGCTCCTCAGGTCTGTCTTAAAAAATATGAAACAAGTCAGAAAAAGTTTGCAATTACCTTACATGGTTTGAATTATCAGTTCGTTGATTGGTGATAACCCGATGAAACCTGAATCATTGTACTTATTATTATTATAAAAATTTATTTGGATTTAAGAAATAAATTCTACTACAACAGTAAAATTAGTGCTAGCAGCTAAGAATATTTCCCTCCAATTAATTTTCATATATTAAAACAATATGTAAAAGTTGCTTTACATCTTTTGTCCTAAGCTTTGAAGGGGCTATCATTAAAACTTTCAAGTTATAATGTGAAGTAGACGAATTAAAACAGATGTAAAACTTATAAGGTATGAAATACTTGGTGCCAAGTCCAAAGAACGTATAATAAAATGAATGGTAAATGGAAAATTCCATGGTAGATAGCAATTTCCCGAAACTCCAAGCAGAAGAAAACATCAGAAAGCGAAATGCTTAATATTTAAGAAATCTTCCATAAATTATGTTTGCGACATTTGACATAACGATTTAGTGAAGAGCAAAGCAACAAACGGTAAAGTTGCTAGTTTTTCGCGACAAGTCTAATTTCTGACCTGGGTATTGTTCCATGTTAAGAATGTATAGAGACATGCTTTTCAAATAAAATTGACTCACGAATTATAAATGAATACGAAAATGAAATCAGGGCGGAACCTAAAAACTCTGCCTTGCACTAACCTACTTACAGTGGAACTGACCAACATTTGAATAAAATGTTTATTTTGAAAATATTGTGGCCTTTCTATACCGCACCCTCTTTGCAAGACAAGGTCCTAGTTTTAGCCTCTCTTTTGTAGATTAATTTCTTTTAAAACTAATTAAATGTAAAGCTTCATAAACGCGGACTACCACGAAGCTGCAGCTTCGAAACAATAAATTAATAATTAACAGACATTTTTTTAAGAAACTTTAATGGCATTAGAAAGAAGAGTTTTTATCTCTGGAGAATAATTGATTTCTCATTTTTAAAAGAAAAGAAAGAAGTGATTAGAGAGAAAGAAGAAATTGCAACTAAGTAACTATGCATATTGGGTCTTTAGAAAAGCAAATACACATTAAGATCTTCTTTCTTTTTCCATCTAAAAGTAGTTTTATTACCAAATCTAAATATGCAAAAAACAAAATTATATAAAAAAAGTATATATATATATATGTCTATAAAATCAATATCGCAAGGTGTTAACTGCAGTTAACGCATAATTCCGCATAAACTCCGCGAATCCAGTTTAGGTGACCTAAGAACTTATTGAACTATTGAATCCTGTCCCTTGCTCTTTGCAGCCGCAATATTTTTCCGACAACCCAACATACAACTATCCATCTTAAATATAATTTCTTTTATTTCAAAAGTGGAAGAACGTCTGACAAATGTTTGAACGGATCTTAACTCCAATTTAATAGAAATCAATGAAATATTATTTGAAATTTACCATTAATGACACTAAAGAACATTATAAGAAATTTATTGCCTTAATATCATCATTCAGTCAAATTTATACAAATATTTCTACATAAAACATACTCATATAAATCTTCTTTACACTGCATCCACTAGGAAGTCATTACTCGAAAAGTGTTTTTAAGGACTTATGAAAAATTCCCGAAACTTTTGCTAAGTGTGCAAGCGTTTGTTTGTAAGAGCATTAAAAAAAAAAGTAAGAAAAAATTTGTGGCAAAACGGAAGTTTGCAAGTTTTGAACAATCGTAGAAATATAAGTACGTTTAGCATAATCTTGAGAGCATTTCTTAACAGAAAAACTGAAACGCGTTATTTTAGTGGGAGGAGTCGTTTTCTTTTTACTATTTGTTCTTGTAGCACTTGTTGCTCTCATATATATATATATATACATATATATGTACATATAAATACGTACCAGTATATATAGCGGTGATGAACTTTCGTCATCATGTGCGTATAGGACACAAGTCTTTTGCAACAAGTGTCAGGTGGGGGTGGCTTTTATTTAAGAACGAATAAGAAAACAATAAGAAAGCAAAGAAAAGTGAATTTTTTCAATAAATTTTTTTTGTAAAAATTGTTGACAATTTTTAATAAAAATTAATATAGCAAAAAAGAATCGATTGGAAGGATAGACATATTTAAGCAAACAATTTGAAAAAAAAAAGAAAGAAAAATGCCGACGTATTAACGAAATTTGTTACTTTAATGCCCAATTTGTTAGCAGCATGTACATATATATATATATATATATATATATATATATAAACTCTCACTCAGATTTATTTACGCGATTCTCTAATAATTTGGATATTGTATCAACAGTTGTTTAGTTCAGCGTGTTGAGATTAATATACATACACAGAAATTCATGCACGACGTCTTCGCACAGCTCAGCATCATTGTTTGCCATATGGTTGCAATTCGTTTCAATTTAGCGGCGGCAGCGGCATCGTGTTCACATTCAAAACAAATCAACAGGTGGTATTAGAGAATTCGTTAGAATTCACATATTGGTAGCATTGGTGGCGTTTATGTGTGATGATGTGACGGTACTTGTGTTAACATTTCAACAGTTGTCATTGGGAGAGTGCGAAGAGGAGGTAGAAGGTGGAAGATGGGAGGTATCAGGTGGGAGACGTGTTGTGTTTTAATGCATACATTTTGTGTATCATTGCGTATCGGGCATTACCGTATTGTGCACTGAAGAGATATACTCTGGTCTGTGTCTATACACACTCTCTTTTTCTCTTTCCACCTTTCGTCTGCATATTTTTAGGATGTTCGTTCAGTATGCGTGTGCGTAAATCTGTGCATAGACTATGTATACGTGCGTAACGTACGTGTGTGTGTGTGTTTTTTGTGTGTCTTTAGTACAATGTTTGTTTTTCTATTTACATTCAAGGCTACATGCACGTATACATGTGTATGTTAGTACCAACATCAGCAACAACAATAACAACAACAACAACAACAACAACAACAACATCACTAACAGAGCATGAGTGTGAGTATCTAATATGTAGTTTGTAAATTGAATTTGTGTCATTCTCCAGTGCCATCCGTTTAGCAATCCACAAGTGTTTTTTAATATTTTTTGTTTTCGCAGCAGTGTTTCTTTTGTTTGGATTCATTTTAACCATAACGTTTTGATCAAATTTTTTTTTTCTTTTCTTTATTGAAATAACAAAACAAAATAAATACAAAATGCAAACACACATTATCGCTGCAATCGTGTATATCGAAAACTTAACATTAACTGAAATATGCAGTCCGCGTCTTGGTCGGGGTTTCATGTTATTTTAAGAAAATTCCTTTAATATCTGTTTTGCTGTCATTCTTAGATTTTTATTGAGCCCCACCCAAAAATCGAAAAGCAAGAAAGAATAGAAGAACCAAACTCACACACACACACACACACACACACACACACACACACACACACACACGCAAACAAAAAATCTATAAAATCTACTTTTTCCTATTTATCCTTTCCTTCGGTTCACTTTTTGTTTCTTTGCTTTTCTTTTCTTTTTTTTGTGTAGATTTATCCCTGTCGGTTTTTAGACCGACGCCACCCCAAACTATTCATCTTCGATGGCTTGCTCTCATACCTTGCAGAAGCGTAATGTATTTTTTTTTCAGCTGTTTTTTTGCGTCATTTTTCTCATTTTTCGTAATATGTCAGTTTTTTTACAACAATAACTACAATAACAAGGACAAGAACAAAATTGCGTTTTATTTTTCGTTTACTCACAAAAATAAAGCTTTTGAACATTATTTTCTCATTTGAGTTCTTAGTCGTGTGTAAAGAAGGCAAAGGGAACCAACCAGTCAGTCAGTCAGTCAGTCAGTCAGACTGTCCGCCGGTTGGTCGGGTGTGTATCTTGCGTTTTCTTTTGCTTGCTTTCCATACTTTGTCGCTCTCTTTCTTGGCAGTAAATACCATTATATGACATGGGCGATAAGTAACTTCAAACAACGACCTGAGATAAAAAATCTCCCTTTTTTTTTGTTTTCAATCTTTTGGTCAAGATTTTTGAGTAAAGTGTTTTTTGACGAACTATGAGGACGCAGAGAAGCAATATGTGTATGCGTGTGTGGAGAACAAGGAGAGGCGTTAAAAATTGTCTTTCATTTTTGTGTCTTAGTAAGAGTTTTGTAATTCTGAGTTTGATTTCCGTTTCTTTCTTTTTTCTTTTAATGCAAGATTTTACAAATCATTTATATCCTGGCCTTGTCAAGATAAGTTTCTGGCGCTAAATTGTATAAAATTTACATATCTTATGAAATAACGAAGTAGTACTCTAATGGTGTAAAATGTTGACTTAATTTCTATTCAGTTGTTAACAGAAATGCTTCATTTTTTTACACTTGCTTTTATTTTTATACCTAATAAATAAAATAATTAAATTAATTGGGAAATGAGATGAGAGGAAAAATATTTGCAGTTTTGAGAACGCTTGGTGCGATTCCTCTACGATATGTAAGAAATACTAAGCTGGAAGTGGAAGATTTTTACAGCTCACACACATGCATCCATTTAGTTCGTGTTCAGATACACCATCAACATGTAAGCTTGACTCGATCGCAATTGAAACACTTTTTTGACTATTGCGGACGATTGATTTGTCGACATAAAGTGAATATGTTAACTCTCGTCTTCTAAAAAGAACCCAAACTCTCTTAAGTGCGCTGAAATCTATAAAGAAAAGAAGGCAGTGCATGAGGTCCGCTTTGCTGAGACAGTTAATTGTGGCTTTTCAATGTTGGTAGCCAGTCTACTTTTTTTCTCTATTTTTTTGTCTTTCTTTTTTCTGGAAGATGTGTTGCGACTTCACATTTAGAAACTTGAATCATTTTTATGGATGGTAGACATTGAAATAGATCCAACCAGGCAGCCAGAAGAGATTATGTATATTCAGAAATTTTCCACATAATAGCCGTTAGACGCAGAACGATGATCAATTGTCGAGTAAAACCTGATGTCATGATGCGGCACCCGTGAAAGGCTGCGTAGGGCTCAGGTTCATTTAAGTTCTTTTACTTCCTCTGTTACGAGGAGCATGAGTTTTTTCCCATCTTTTTTCAAAGGACATCTATACTCCTTATGAATTGAAGACGAAGGAAGAGGAGAAGAATGCCTAAATGCTTTGGAAAGACTTGAGTTTGTAAAAGCTTTCAGGTTTATTAATCTCAGGATGTGCATCAAGGATATATAAGAGATTTTGCGAACACCTGATAGATAAATAGACAGATTTCCGTGATTATTAACAATACTTCTTATGTCATTTCTATTAAGAAGCTGTAACTGACATAAGCTATATTTATGAAGTGTTTAGAATTTCGTTTTCAACTACGAAGCGAATTTCTAAACTGACTCCTGACTAAGATTGAATTGAAATCACTTACGCTTTTAAAGTTTATGTTTAAAAAAAACGAAAAGAAATCTTTAAAAATTTTACACTCTACTCACTTTTTGGTATAATTTTCGACCATTTAATGTTAAAATAGATTTCCTGAATAAAAGTCAAAACGTAGCAATACAAATAATAATACATAGATGGCTTAATATGCGTTCAACTGTGCTAAACTTATGTATACATATGCATGCACAAAGGCATTCGTCGAACTTTTCATTTTTCCTTCTCGTCATAATATAAATGTAAACTGCCACACGTTGGCCTTGTACATTGACAACAACATCGACAACAACATCGACAATCAACAATGACTTTATAGCGGGGCGGTAGTGATAGTCACTCAAACTAAGCAATTTCAGTGCGAACGGCAAAAGCAAAAGCAGCAGCAACAACAACAATAGTAGCGGTAGCAGTAACAGCAGCGATAGCAACAGCAACAGCAACAGCAACAACAACAAAAAACAACAACAACAATAATAATAATAATAACGACAATATGAAATACAAAGACAACTGTTATGGAGACCAACAATAAAAGCAACTTGTTGACTTGTACGACATTTACACGGAAGCATTGTTAAAAGACTGTTTCCACGTGATGTGCGTGTGTGCGGGGAGCATGGGCTAGCATGCAATAGTGTGCGTGTGTGTGTGTGTGTGTGTGTGTGTGTTTGTGCTATACTTTGCGTTCTTTACAGAAATGTATTCTGAACAAACAACTTCAACTTTTATAATAAGGAATAGGAGAATTTAGTTAGGTATGTATTATATACATATAAGTATGTATGCGTGTGTGTGTGCGTTTATGCGGTTTTTTATTACGCATTTCACATACGCACGTACGTGCGTACAATTCAACTTCAATGTGGTAAAGTCACATCGACAATCATCCATACAGCAACAATAATGAATGATTTTGTTGTCGTACATGTATGTCGCTGTGTTTGAATGTATTAATATTTGTATTTACTCTAAATAGCAGTAAAAAGCTATAAGATCGTTTTTTTATGGCACACGAAACGCAATGATTACAGATGATCTGTAAACGAAAATGTTTAAGAAATCGTAGAAAAAAACAAACACAAAATAATTAATTGTTGGGCGAGGTTAGGGGTGTGAGTTTAAATTATATGCCAAGTCAAGACTTAAGCTGCTCTTTCAACTTAAATATACATTTAAAATATAAAATATAACGCATTTACTGAGTAAGTATAGCGTCATTTAAAGCGTTTTCTTTTTTTTTTTTTTGGTGCTAAACTTAATGAACACACGTTGAAGCAGTAAACAGTGGAGAAACAAAATCAGGAAATTCAATTCCTGACCATTCCCAACTTGAAATTTGTCAATCCGTTTAATAACACAACAATCATCGCAAACTTCTGTTACGTATAAGTAAGCATTTTTTGTATGTGTTCGAAATTTCTTTGCCCTGCGCGTATGTTTTCTGAATGCTTTGACAAAAATCCACATATTCTTGATTATGTTATTTTTTTTTTATTTTCATTTTCTTTTTTTTTTTGTCCACATGGTTAATAACCTTAGTATTCTTTGTTGTTGTTCTTACTCTTGTTGTATTATGTGTTGTACACATACAAGCGTAACGTGCATATACATATATATATATATATATATATACATATATATATATTTGTATTATTTTCTCTGTTCAATGCATTTTTTCATTTTTTTTTTTTTGCCAGTCAGTCAGAGTCAGTTCAATTCTTTTTTATATTATTGTTATATGGCTTCAGTTGTTTTATGTTGCGTTGTATTGCTTGTATTTTTATTTCTTAGTCATGTTATTTTGTATTTTTGGTATATATATATATATATATATATAGATATGTATGTGTATATATGTGTATAAATATATAATGAATTACATATTCACACGCACGCATACATTTACATATATATGCACACATATATATATACTTTCGCACAAAATGCACATATGTTGACAGCAATTGAAATGAATGAGTTAGAATAGTAGGACAAAATAACACCACGACACACTCCCATACATACAATATAATCAATATTGAATTTATTTAGAGAAACTTATTTACTTGCTTGTTTACCCTATCCTATCCTACCCTGCCCTACCTCAATGCCACATTAACACTTATGTTAAATTATGCGGCATTTGCTTGTTCGTACTCGGCTTTCTTAATATTCTTAAAGCAATCGATTAAGAATTTTTGCAAAAAAATGTTAATTTTATTTTTTTTTTTTCTTTTTTTTTTGCAATTAAAAAACAAAAAATGTAAACGTAAGAATAATAGACTGGGAGGAGTATCAATAATTAACAGCATATTTATATTTACACGAATTCGAAATTGCGACCTTAAGAGAGTTCACGTGCTTGACAAGTTTCTTTAATTAACGGAGTTATTTACATGCTCTAATAAGCTGCTTGAGCGATCCTACTTACGCCGAATGCAGTTTAATTTATACAATTGCACTGCCTTGTTTTAGATGCAACTTTGTTGTTCCTTCTTTTTATTAAAGGGCAGTCCAAGCCATTCGTTACTTTTCGATTAAAGCTTTTAATAATTTTCCCTTTGAACATATTTAGGGGCAGGCTTTTCGATCTTTCTACTATCTATCATTCGAGTACTTCAATAAACGATTGAAAAGGACTGCAGAATCCTAAGTCCATTAATAGAACTATTCAGCTTAGAGTCAACCATATGCTGCACGTTATGTTACCGTTAACGTGCCACTTGTGCGCTGCCGACTGGTGTTTTTCTCTTTCTTGTTATCCTTGACGCGAATGGACATAAACGCTATTCCCTCTTTCCGCATCGGTCTGCTGGCAAAAGACCTGCCTTGGTAGTTAATTATAAGAATAATCCTAAGTGACCTTCTGTGCTCCTCTTAAAGTATTTTTGATTGTTAGTGCGTAAAGTTGCAGCGAACTATGGGTTTTGTGGGCTCCGTAACAAAGCAACTTCAGGAAGTTTGGCACTGCTTTCCCTTTCTCCCTCTCCCTCCCTCGCGCACGCACATGCAATGGGTAGATATTAACTAATACAAATAGAGATGAATGAGATTGTAAGAGAACAGAAATTTTCTTTCCAAGCAACTTCACCATATTATTATATTGTTCAGTGGAAACCGTAACAGTCTGGCGCTCCGAACTTAAGAAGGTGAGGGAATTTATAAGGACCCAAAAGCTGGAGTACTAGGAGCACCATGGGGTCCATTATATCTTTTTAAAGTGCTTACCACTTTACATTACATTACATTGCGAGCGTTGACCAAACCAACCTAAAAAGGCAGATGCATTCTTAGTTTTTCTTGGCCTGTAGGCGCGTCCTTTGACCAATTTGCCACATTTTTAATGTCAACTTTCGTGAAAGAATTTCCAATGTCTCTGCTAAATTTAAGGTAGACAGCTTCATTTGACAGAGACACAAACGGACAGGCGTAAGTCAATTCTGTGTAAGCGGAGTAAGTATAGAGAAAAACGTCATCGGTTTGAAGCCGGTTTTTTTTTGCTCTTTGTTTGTTGGAAATTATTAGATTTTAATTTAGGGCAGAAAGAAAGATTCGGTAAGCAAGAAAACACTTCGGTACTTTGTCTGGACCATTCAATTGTTTTAAGGGCTCTAAGAGAATTTTGGGAAAAATACAGATTTTTTGATTTTTAATTTGAACTGTAATTTATGGATTTCCATTGTAGCTTAAATTACCGTTCGATTTCTTGTTCCCATTGTCAAAATACATTCACAGAACTTGTAAAAATGATAATATTGTCTCCAAGGTATTATGACTCAGAAATGTAACATGAACAAGGGAATATTAATTTATAGAACTTATCATTGCTTTGTCTTTTAGTAGCAATCATAATATAAGCTTAGCCCCAACTCGGCTCCTTTTATGAGTCTATAACTGATAATAAAATTTTTTAATACGTTGGCTAATGCGCTGGTGTATTACACGTATTTACATTAAAATGATCGTAAACATTGATTTCTCATATTATATATGTGTATATAATTATGCATATAATTTGTTTGTATAGTTATCGTTAAAGAAATTCAAAAACTTTAATTTATAAATAAAATTTTATGTAATAAGGTACGAAAATATGAAATAAAAAACCAAAAAGCGAATGATAAGCAGACAATAAAATCGTAAAATATTTAGCAAGCGTCTACTTATCGTTATCGCTATTGTTTGCACTTATAACAATAACAACAATAGCAATAATAACGAAAAAATTAACATAAAAAATTAAGAAAATTTTTATTTGCCTTAAAACGAAACTTGAATACCCATTAAATATTTGAAGCTAATTTTTGAAAATTACAAAATTCTATACTGTTTGCATTTTCCCCAGATGGTCTCATAAATATTTTGTATTCATTTTCTTGTCGACTCAAAGTTAAGTTACATTTTTTTCACCTTTTTGCACACTTGAAACTTTCTTTAAGGACTGAATTTTTTTAACAATGAGCGCTTAGATAAGAGAGGAGAGGGACATCGTTGAAAAATATCGGAATGGTTAAGAAAATCTGTGTATTTGGAAATATCTATAAGAGCGACATTTTTAAACGGGCGACACAAACGAAATGACAAAACTATTATACCATCCTTTGTCGATCAGTCATATAATTTTTTTTGCTGGTGAACATTGTATAGAGAATGAGTAACGAAATGCAACGATAATGAAACCATAATAAAATTTTAAAAGAAAATTAAATAATATTTTCCATGCAAATCGCGTTAAAAATGTCTTAAGAGTAACTCATCGCTAAATAGAACAAGTTTCCTAACTCATTTCGGTTTTGGTAAGATGTAAATCCTTTTCCATGTTTGAAACGAAAGAAATAACACATAATGAAAACAACAAACAGAAAAAGAAAAAGGAATAACTAAATGCTGTGTTAAGTGATGAGTTATAATTTCATTATTACGGCTTATATTCATTTCATTTAAGATGGTGTTACCATAACTTTTATACAGTTAATAGCAAATATTATATAGACATAAAACAGTCACTCAGAAGAAAATAAACTAAATTCTAAAGTCACTCGTAATGGCTAATTATTGTTAAGAATGCGAAATAAAGCACAAGAAAGGCGAAGCAAAAAACTTTGCTTAAGATATTATATCTCGGTTCGTTTTTATTAATTTTTTTTTTTTTTTCTTTTTGCATCATCTCTTATTCATTTATTCACTTTGCATTTTGCGTACAAATTATTTACTAGAATATGCCTTAATGTACTTATAAGCCACCTAAAGTATATGAGTTTTCTTTACGAGAGTATTTCTATATTTTAAAAATTGCTTTTGAGTTTTATTTTATTCTCATATTGAGAGAAATATGGTTTTTATTCGTTTAAACTTTATCTAGGCTTACACTTATACTTATACTCATCTTACTAGTTTTTTTCTCCAAGAATGAAAAAAACAGTCCGTATCACAGACGCTATAAGCACAAATACAAAGATATTTGTATTCAACGAGTGGTGAGAGAATGCTTTAGTTATTCTCTTATTTTAACTAAGCCGTGCAAACAACAACTCAACTGAAACTTAAACAAGAGCTTAAGCGTTTCGCCTACTGGTGCGTGCGTGCGTGTGTGTGTGTGTGCGTGTGTGTGTGCGTGCGTGTGTGTGTGTGCTTACTGACAGCTAAGGAAATGCAATTTTGCGTTTACGCATTTATTGTACATTTCATCAAATTATAGCAAAACTCACAAGTAATTTATTGCTTCAAAAACTATTTGTTACGTGTTTGCTCACGATTTCGCATTAATATCATTAAAACCTGCCCACATGAAGTCCAATATTGTATACGTACGTTTTCGTTCAAATTTATTCAGTTTCAGAATCTATGGATCTCTTCATTTCATTTTTAACATTCAAGTACCCCTTAAAGTGTAACATGTACTCTACGCATGCCTCCGCTTCGCATAATTGTTTTTAAATATTTAATTTCACTCATCCCGTCTGTTACTTACGATCGCCATTTGTAATTAAAACATGTACTTGGAACATATCTTCAGAATAGGTTCCGTGCGGTAGGCAGCGTTTGAATGAAAGCGGACAGTGTGTGCTGCTGAGATGCTATGTTAAGTGAATAAAGGCTTTGACATGCTGCTAAAAAACTCAGAATTAAACATTAATGTGCAAAAGAGTAAACAAATCTTGATTACCTGTCATAACATTCACCTTTAAGCAAATTTAAGAAGTTGTTATCCGACTGCCGTGTAGTCAAAGCACTGATATGTTATAAATATTTACTCAGGCCGTTTACAAATTCAAAATGTTAGGCGCTCATTAAAAACACTATAGTTAATAGAAGATTGTTTGAAATGGTAGATATCAAGCTCTCCTTCTAAAATTGTTCATTGGATTGAAAATTGTTACTCGTTCTTACCAAATGGCAAAAAATTGACATGGAATTGCAAGGTAGGATTTAATCTTGGAAGTAACTGTCGGTTTTTTATTTTTGTTTGTACAATTGGTGGGCCATACAGAGTACGTCTTCCCATACGCCTATGCTTACGTGCGGTGGTGGTTAGGAAGAATTATAGCTTGTGGGGAAAGGAAGAGGGACTAGTATTTACGTATATTCGACTTGAAAGTGAAAAAGTCTGGAATTGCGAGAGTTAGTGATATGTCCTTGTAGAATTGTTGTGGGATAAGGAAGGTGACAAATTGTATTACGCGACTGCTAATATATTTGTGTTGAAAGGCTTTATTATCATATGAACCTTTTTTCCTTAAAAGTGGTCCGTTCCTGACAAAAATCTAGCTAATTTGCTATGAGCTTTTTACCTATAAGGAATTCCCAAAAAACCAACAAAAAAATTAATCCTTTTTTTCAATACAAAATTTGCGCAATTAATGAAATTACAAATACAATTACGTTGAATTGAAAATGTTATTAGTCTACTTTCCGCAAAGCCATAATAGTTCATTAAGTCCGTTTGACATCATCAAAAGTATAAACTTCTTTTAACTAACACTTCGAAAACAATCAATTTAATATATATATATATAAAAAAAATAGATGAATAAAATGAGCATGTTTTCCATGCATTCATCAATATTTTTTAAACCATTCAAACTGAATATCTCCCTGTAATAGAAAGTGGACTAACCACTGTGGACTACTGTCAAAGAAACCGGTTCATATGTGAAAGGCATGCGGGACTTTGTCAAACCGTAGTCAAATTGAACATTTATATTCCATATATAACCTCACTTTATTTAAAGTATTTCATATTCTTGAACAATGTAGCATTTGAAGCGAAAACCATCCCTTTGGTAAGTAATAAGCATAAGTGAGATGGGCTTCTTTATAATAAATTATAAATTGTTATCTTGTGTAGCGTAGATATGTAAAAGTATTTTTAAGAATAATATTTGATTGACCCATAGACATAGATGAAATGAGCTAGAAGACCAATTGCTAAAGTCTTTAACAATGTGTTTATCATTAAATTAGTGCAATAGGCCGTTACTTAACAGCTGTTGTCAAAATGTTGAATTCACCGTTTTGTGCTGAATTAAATCATTTCCTCCCACAATCAAATGTTTTGTACACTTCGAAGAAATGGTATACGGTATAAAAGACTTCTTTCAACAAAAAAAAAAATAAAAAAAAAAATAAGAAATAAATAGATAAAATAAAAAGCGACTATCTATAACACTCAGATATGTATCTATGTATGTTTGTTTATCCGTATATAAATATAAAGCAACTTATTTTCACAATTCCCATTAATGCATTTTAATCTCTCTTACAATTCTTGAAATTACATTGAAAAATTGTTTTAAACCACATTTTATGGACAAACAAAAAACTTAAACTAATAAAAGAAACACATTATAAGTGAAAAAAACAAAAAAAAACAAAAAAAAAACAACGCAACAAGCAGGGAAAAAACGCAAAGCAAGAAGAAACTTCTCGTCAAGATGGCGTACTAAGACCATTTCCTGTTCTCACCGCGTTTAGATACAAAAGTCTTTTCTTTTTTTTTTCTTTTTAAACAAAAAAAAAACATTATTATAAATTCTAGTAAAATCTGAACAAAAACTACCCGAACAACTATTGCTTTTTCCATAGAATTTCAAGCAGTGCACGAATCAACGAAAAAAACACAAACACAACAAACAAACGGCAGCCAAACATAAATTACAAACGATGAAAATGGTAAAAATCTAAATTGCAACTTTTTATAAACGCCAAACACACTGTGCACTTAAAAGTGCATAGAACCAACAACAATAACAACAAAAACAATAACATTAATAACAGCAACATCAGCAATAGCCGCTGACTAAATGACTAAACCACGAAGACAAGCTCGAAGAGAAAAGAGTATAACAACAGCAAGCAGCACACCACTGTAATATGAATTTAAACAAAACAATAACAAAAAAAAAGAGCATTTGTTTTTTTCCTTGATATCGTTTAACGAGAAGAAAAATAACTAGAGAAATAGCAAATAGCACACACAACAAACGCTAAACTACCGAAAGAACTCTCTTCGCTTTTAAATGAAAATAAATTAATACGAAAAAGCAAAAACAACAAAAACAAAAAAAAAACCATTTTAAAGAAAAGAAAACAATACTACAAGTGTATGTGCACGTGTATGGAATAAAGAATGAAGTAAACGTATGTATAAATGTGTGAACATATCGTCGTTTAAGCTCAAAATGAAAATATAACGCAAATAATAATAATATACGAACGAATGCATTCACTGAGTAGACGACATTCATGAAAATCTCAAGTTTACAGAGAATTTTCTTTAATAAAAAAAAAAATCTTTGCGAAATTCTCTCTCACTTAGAACAATTCACACTTAATCTATGCATATATATATATATATATATATACATGAATAAGTTTTGCTATAGTATGAGTTGTTCTTACTCAAAAAATGTATTTAAAAAAATATGGTGAATAAATTACGATTTATATGTAGATATGCGAGCGAAGGCACATTTTGTGTGAATACATATGCATGTTTATGTATGCGTGTGTTTATTTGAGATGACCATTAAATTAACCTGCATTAATAAGTTTTACAGTGAAGCTTTCGTATTTTTAATATATTATTGAAATTTGAAAATCTTTTATTAGGTAATCAAAATACTACTACTACTACTACCGCTACTACTGTAATAAGTCCGATGCAATGAAATAATGAATATTTATTTATATTATTATTATCTCTTAAATTCTCAAATATTTTTTCAATTGAATAGCACGGAATATATCCATCAAATATGAATTTCTTACCAATCCATCTTTGACAGTCGTAACGTAGAGATATGCAATAAATTTTTTATTCAAAACCATTCTATTAGATAATGTATTGGTGGTAAGGCTTCTTTGCGAGCACCCTATATACCCATTTTTTTGTTTCATATTTCATTTAAAGAGTTTTTTATTTTTGTTTTCCTTTCTTTCTTATTACATTTCTCTCGAAACAACCTGTAGCTGCTGACAATAATGTTTTTATCACTCTTTCGTTTTTAACTCAACTCAAGAATTGAACTTAAAAGTCTTAGGAGGATTATAATTTCCTTCAAACTTTGTTGCACATTAGTCGCAAGACTTTGGCCGCATGCAACATGGTTGTAACCAATATTGTGTTTTAGATTTATCGGCAAAACACACACGCGCAACATTCTGAAACTCCGAAACCGAAATATACAAAATGATAAACACTAGAAAAATACATATAAGTTTTCTCTCGTTGTCTTTTTGTGCTCTCTTTATCTCGAAATTTAATTTAATCCTCTCCGAACTTGCTCCTATATGCATATTGTGTTACATGAACACCCTCTTTATTTATTGTGGTGCAATTTCAACCCAATCTTATAAATTGTAAACTTGTGAAAAAATGCACTCACATTCTCTTACTACGATATCTGTAAATAAAAAACAAGAACTTTTTTATTATTCTACCTCAGACATAACTGATTCTCTCGCATAAGCTTGCAACTTTCGATGGGTATAGTAGTAGTAGTTGTAGGTAGTAGTAGTAGTAGTAATATAGTGGTAGTAGTTGCAGCAATAGCAGCAGTAGTGGTAAATTGCTTAAAATAATGACGATGACGATGATGATGATGGTGGCTGGCTAGCTCGCTGGCTGGCTGGCTGACTGATGATGGTAGTGGTACGCGGCAATGGTGGTGGCTGATGATGATAATGATGATGATGATGATGATGATTATGATGATGACGTCGATTGTAAAAAAGAGAATATAACAGAGAGTTGTTGTTATGTTCTCAGTGTGGCGGTTTTTTACTTATGCAAAGTATAAGCAAGAAGTAAAAAACATAAAAGTAAAAAAACAGCTCTAGTTGCAGCAGAAACAGAAGCAGCAACAGCAGCTGCAGTCGCGGTAGCAGCAGTAACTCTAGCAGAGAAGCCATGAATGCGGTGCATGTGCATGCATATGTGCATAGCACAGTGATAGTGGTAGGCAAAAATGTGCATTGCTATCGCCTGGTGGATGACGTTTAAGAACAACGTTAACGTACAGAAGTTGACGTCGACGTACTCATTGTCATCGTGGTTGTTGGATTTTCGTTGTTGTGTGATATAATTTTGCAAATGACTTCGGCAGTCGCATAAACACAACGCATCCGATATGCAACGGAACGCATTTTCGGACGCGGCCCGAGTCGATCCGAGTAGCGTCCGATCGCGTCCACCAATAGTAAATATTGTTTATTAACATACAAAAATACCATACGTTATTAACAATTTGACAACAACACATCAACAACAATTACAACTATTTCTTTTCTTTTTTTTTTTTTACTTACTATTCAACAACAAAATAGTAACCGTATCAAAATAAAATGCAATAAATTTCAAAACAAAACGGAAAAATTAATAATAATTTAAGAAAAAAAAAAAAAAAAAGAAAAAAAAAGCAAAAAGAACAACAAATCAGAACAATAACAACAACAAGAGCAGTAAATAATAATAATAATTGTTTTTTTTTTTTTTATTTTCTTTGCTATTAAACAAAAAACGTCAACGTTATTGTCTCCTTCAATTACTGGCCCGGGTTGTTAGTTGTAAAGGAAAACACACAACAAATAGAAAAATATTCTCTTGTATATCTTATAATCAAATATGTGTGTTGTGTGCGTGCGTTTGTTTGAATGTGTGTGTGTGTGTGTGTGTGTTTGTGTGTATGCACATATGCATTTGTGTGTGAATTGTGTCTTTGTTTGCGTTTTGTTTGGTTTTTGTCGTTATTTGTCAAATTTTAACGCGTTTTAACAACATTGGCAACATTTTTTTCGCCGTTATTTTTAGTTCGCAATCGCTGCAACACGCGCTAGCTCGCTCGCTAATCAGCCAGCCAGCCAGGCAGCCAGGCTCGTTTTCCTCATTGCTCATACGCGCGTTCTTATTCTCTACTAATAATAATTCTCGGTTAAACGCCATAACATGAAGACAATAAAGTTGTAATTGTGTGTAAATGCACGCGTTTTACAATCGATCCGTACTTTCAGTTCTATTCGTATTTCTCTTTTTTTTCGAAAATTCTTTTCCATTTTTTTTTTTTAAATTCTTCAGTCTGTTTTGCATTCACACCGTTTGTTTGTGTACTACCTTGTCGTTAAAGTTTATGTACGTTTTTCAGTTTTAATGAAGCGAAACAAAAATTATTATTAGTTTAAAAAAAATATTCATTTTTAATGTATATGTAAAAAAAAAAAAAAACCCAAGCGAATAACAGTTTTTAATTTTTTTTTTTTTTTTTTTTACTTTAGAGAGAAGTTGTTAACTTTTATTACACTGTTTACGGCGGTTTTAACGAAAAATGTTCTATTACGTGCAGTTTACTTGTTCGTGTTTTTTGTTTCTTTTTTTTTTTTTTTTTTTTTTTGACAATTTATGCACAATTAATGCGTTTAGTGCGTAGTGCGTGAATGCATTTTTATTGCTGGCAAAGAAACAGGTCGTGCGATTTAATAAACAAGCGGAAGTGTTTAGATATGCAAGGTTTTCCAATGGATAATAAAAAATACAAAAAGAAAAGTTGGAAAATTATTTTAAAAATGAATTAGAAAAATTAAACAAGTGAAATAAAATAATAATAAAATAAATAAATAAATAAAAACGGAATTAAAATATATATTTAAAAAAAATTTATTTCTAAACTAAATTCAAATACTTTGTGTTGTTTCCTACTCAGCAGCGAACATGAATTATTAAAAATAAAATTTTGTTATGAAAGAATTTTGAAATGTTTTTCAAATTAACAAAAAAAAAATGTTCTTTCCAGTCATCAAAACAAAACAATAATGCAAAGGATCTTTGCAGTTGATTCCAGGCCAGAAATTTCCAAACACATTGGAATTCTCCACTCATTTTGGAATTTTGTGTAGGCTTCGTCCACAAAACAGAAGAGAAATTTATTTCCTTCTTACAATAGTATGGAATAACGTTGAAAAACTTTGACTTACCGTTTGGCATGGGAGAACTTTTGAAAACTCCTTTTTTACTTTATAAAACTTTTAGGCGGAAAAGTTGATGAATTTTAGTTAACCTCTTTCTTTCCGATTCGTACATTTTATGTCTCCTAGATGATTACGCAGATCTTACCGTTTGGCATGGGAGAACTTTTGAAAATTCCTTTTTTACTTTATAAAACTTTTTTCCTCTTTGGCCTTATTTTATGTACATAATTGAAGATAGTTGTGGAGGTTGATCTACGCCCTAATAGGCAAAATAATTACTTTACACATTATCGGCCCATTTGTTATTGATATAGAGAGATTTACAGTTATATTAAAATTATAATTATAATCTGGCTCCGGTTCCTATTTATGCACTATAGATATAGAGAAGTATTTTTTTATTCCTTTTGTAACCGTAAAGCATCTCAGACTGTTTCTGCTATTCCACGGTCCAATCTGTCTCTCCTTTCGATCAGTTTCCTGTCATCTGTTAATTCTATCACAGATTTTTTAATACAAATTTATGACTTCTATTATGGTTTGTTATGGATTCAAATCGGATTTGGAAAAAATGACAATCCACCGAAAATTGCTCCCAATTTTTTAATTTAATGTAATGCACTTTTGAAATGTAAGAATAGTATTAGGAGGTTGCAAAAGTGTTGCCCATTTTTTCACTTGAAAAAGGCATCTATTGCGAAAAATCGGTGCAGTGTTTTCCATCATTTTCTACAATCTTTTACCATATTTCTGGCAACATAATAACATCGTGTCGAAAAAACTTATATTGATTTGGCAGCGATCCATCCACCGACGTCTTTTCGCAATTGCACAACTTTGCGGACCCGCGTATCAACCAAGCCATGTTGCAGTAATATGACAAGTGCAAGTAATCTGATATTGAAAGTGGGGACTTTTTTTTTGTTTTTTATTATGTACCCTAGTATCTCCTTAACGCTTTTACTTGTAGAAGTCGTTGGCCAATATTTTTGCAGCCGCTTAATATCGATCAACAAATATCGATTTGAAATAAAGAATATCTGTTTAAGATCGTCTCAAAGTTTTTTTGCAAGGAATAAATTTTTTAAAAAATTTAGTTTTGAGTTCTATGTCCGCAAGCTTCCGTAGCTTTTCGTCGAAACTATAAAATCTTTTCAAGGCATTGCAGTTTCAATTTCTACGACTTCAATTTATCGTAGTTTTTCACTGAAAAATGGAAAGTTTTTAAAAGAGTTTGTTTTTTAAGTTCTACAGCCCACAATGTATTGTAATAAAGTAAGTAATAAGGCCACGAGTGCTATTGTTAATTAAAGCACATAGGTGCAGGCTTAGCTGAAATTAAACTTTAATTTGTGCATATTTTCATATGATGCAAATGAGTTTTAAAGATTTTAATATCTCCGCTCCAAGAACTTGGAGTTTCAATTCATAAGAATGCCTATAGTTTAGATATAGTTGCACACAATAATCTTACTTCAAATCTTTACATTACCGGCCAAGATCGGCGAAGATGTTCTATCGAAATTTTTTCTTCACTATTAAGCTGAATTTGGCAAAATACAGAGGAAGTAGAGGATTGTAAGTTAATCGCTAAGTAAGTTTAATCGCTTCACTTCTAATTTTAAAGGAAGTCTTTGCAAATCAAACTTAAAAATCTTTAAAAAAGAACTCTCTTTTGAAATCAAATATACTGCCGCATTCTTAGCTAACCTACTTTCTTAATAAATCGCCACATTTTTGAAAAATAAAGAAAAAAACTTGAAGATTTTTAATTACAGGGACCATTTGTCAATAAAAGAAAAGTGTCTCAATTGTTCCCATTTAATCTTTCGTTGAAATTTTCGAAAAATTCCAAAATAACTGTTAAACGATTTGGTTAATTTGCATCCACATTTTTCTTCGAGATAAGCTGTCCATAAATTTTATATTTCCTTCAAATAGATCCAGAGAAAATACTTCGAAGCTGCCTTGAGCGTATATATGATGATTGCATTTTTCCTGTAATAATCGCAAAATTTCACGAGGAAGTTGGTCTGACACTTTTTCTTCGGATATTTATACTTAAATTTCTTTCCATGATTCTGGTGCTTGAGTTATAAACCACAAAAAACATCTATTCATTTCGCAAGAATATCTTTCCTTAGGAGAATGTTTGAAAGATGTATTTAAGCAAAACAATAGATAGAATATTTTACTCTTTGTTTTATTACTTAAGTGGAAATGGATATATGGGAAGGATGAAATCAATAAATCTTGGGGAAATGTTATCCATGGAAAAGATTTCATGCTCATAGAAATAATAGAATTAAAAACCCCTAACCTTGGGAAGGCGTTCATTCATCAAAAACCCAGTGAATATCTTTTCAAGCAGTCGAACCGAAAATTCTCTGTACCTACAAATCCCTTAGCACATAACCACCATTCGCCTTTCACGAGAAGGATAACGCTACACAGAAGTTTTATTGACATAGTAAAGTCAGAAATCTCTCCTTCATCTCTCACTGGCAAGCGAACATAACGCTTGGTAACTTAATATCCATTTTTTTGTCTTTTTTCTTTATTAAGTGTAATGTCCATGGGATAAACTGAAATTCTGCCGTTTTCTCTACTAAAGCGATGGCAATGAAGAAATGGGAGAAACAACAAGGTCCAAAAAATATCTAATCGAATGAAATATTTGCTACATCGTTGGCAAATAAACCGCAAGAATTTACTTTGTTATGTCATCTTTAACGCTTTATTAAGCTTATACCACATCGCGATCGATTTTTGAAAGATCAAATGAATTGAATAAAATTTCATGTATGAAAATTGCATCGTAATGCTGAAGCAGAATTCCATCTTCCGTTTGAAACAACTTTCCGAATAATTAGTCATCTGCACATACATTCCATATTTTAAGCAATCTTTCTTCTTATACCAAAGCAAAATTTTTTTCTTCTAAAACTGTTTCCTTTCGCTTAAATTCTGTATTAAATCACATATTTACTGGAAAATTTACCTTAACTGCAGTATACTTACTACTCTTTGTTAATATAATTTTTTTTTTTTTTTTTTGTTTATGGCGTCTTTTTTATCTCTTTTCATTTTTCTCTAAAAGTCTCAAAAAAAAAAAAAAAAAAAAAAAATGCATTAATTTACCCAACGTAGACAGTAAAAAACCCAAAGGCAAAAATTAAAAACAAAAAACGAATGAAAAAAACGACAAATTCACGGAGAAAAAACCTTCAACTTTAACAATTTTCAATCAGAATAAAGAAAAAAATTTGAAAAAATACATCAGAAAAAAAAAGAAAGCAAAGAGAGAACCCTCTTAAATAGAATAGAAAAAAAGTTTAACCAAAATATTTCATTTTTTTGTTTTTTTTTGGATACTTTTTATTCTTTACTTTTCATTTTCATTAATTTTTACGTTCGTACACCTTCTTTATCAGCCATTCCTGTTACTACTGTCTGCTTATTGTATACACTAAAAAACTGCTGCCAGAGAGTTCTTAACTAAACTTTGCCGTCGGGATTTCCGCAAAAGAAAAAAAAAGAAAAGAGAAAAAAGAAATTTATATGAATTGTGGATTTAGAATAAAAGAAAGAAAAGTAGTATAAATTGAAGTTAATTTTTATATAAAACCATTGAAGCATTTTACAAAAACAACATATTGAACTATTCGCTAAGAGCTGCATCCGCTTTAGAGCTTCTATTCAACATCCCCGCATCAACTTGAAAATGTTTACTAATTGTTCTCAGATGTTGTTAGCTTACGAATATAAATAATTTAATTTTAATCACTTTTGTAAATTCAAAAAATTTATAGTCGACCTCACCCCAGGAATTGTTGAAGAAAAAAAAAACTTCAGGAACGTTTACTTCTTAACACGATTACTCGAGTTAGAGTTGTTAGTGGTCATGTTTTGCATTTAGAAACATGTTTTACTTTTCAATAAAACTGGTTTTTATGGTTTTTCAAATAATTCGACTGAGACCTTTTTTGAGACGAAGCGCTTCCTCTGTAAAATATAAGAGAAAACTTTTAATTGATAACAACAGAAATCTTGAACTCATAAAGACTACGCTAAAAGATAATAAGATCGCACGTACACTTCTAGTTAACTTTTCCAGATCTTGTAGGTGGAAACGGAATTATTTATTTTCAATTATTAGTTTGTCCTTTACTGGATTAGCAAAAGAGTAAGAGACTCGTCAGAGAGCTGAAACTACTTTATCTACCTCTTAGAGTTTTCCATAAATTAGGAAACGAAATATAAACTATTCTCCCAACGTACCGTCTCGAAAAAAAAAAGTATTCTAAAAATTAAGATTTAGGAAATAAATAAGACGAAGAAGAAAAAACGATTTAAAAGGGTCTAGTGTTAAAGTGACAAGCCGTCGATCATGCAGGCACACCAGCACGTTTATACTTCGAAGGTAATAGCGTCTCGTCCGCTTAACTGAGGTGTATTTGGAGGAAACATTGCTTCTTCTCCTCGCCAAATTTCGTCGAACACTACAAAGTTACAAAAGTATTATTAAAACAATTGATCCCCTTTTCATTTTGTCAACTAGCAAAAGCGGTTCTAATGCAATTATATTAAATGAATATTCCTATGCTATCCGTATGCTAGTTTGTGTTCTTTTTAAAACTTAAGGGACTGGAATCCTATTGCTTTATGTATAGCATAACTTTTATAAGCCGATGAAATTATTACTGTCCGCTGAGCTGAGTTATTCCTTTCGCTGAGATTTTGATTTCTACATTTTTAAATAAATGAATTAAATCGTGATCAAATAAAGTTTGAGATGTGTAAAGGGAAAGAGCTTAGGGCGCAAAGTTAGGTAACTTTATTTTAAAAATGCCCATCAACAGCAAACTTTTGCGAAAGTTACGTTCTAAGATGTACAAGGCACAGGACCGACCATACTTTAGCCCTATGTTAACCAGGAAATGAAAGGTTCATAAAAATTCGATATATATGTTTGATTAAAAGCATAAGACGCACAATATATTGCTTGACATAAATATATACTTCTCTCACTTAAAGAAATTATAATAATAATAGAAACAATAAAATTCAGGATTATTTTTAACATTTTTTCAGTCTGTTTCGCCCCATTAAAGGCCGAGCAGACTTAATATAAAATGTGTCAGAATATTTAAGTTTCTTTTTTTTATTTAGATCACTTTTTGTGCCTTTTTTGCACATTAATTAAGGAAGAGTTAGTGGTGGGTAAAAGAAAAAAAATGGAAAATAAAACCTTTGAATGTTTTTTTTTTTTTAGAAATACTTACTACTTTTTCCTTATTATTGTCTTTATAATTAATTTAGTCTGAGACATAAATTCAGAGAGTAAGATCTTAAAGCACTGGCGTCTAAGTCTATTGATTTTCTTGCAAACTCTACCGCATTTGAGTTTGGAGCCCACGATCATTGAGTTGTTAGTCGAGATCCTTTACTTACTCGTCCACTCAGACGGATATTTTTTTTTTATTATTTTATAAAAAAGCTAAAAAGAAATTCAAGATATACACAAAGTTTGAAATGTAGATGCAAACCATGGATTGATATGCAATTTCCCAAGTCCACTTCTTAGGCAAATTTTTCTTGAAATTGTTATCTTGAATCTAAATTCTATAGGACGTTCGCCGATAACGAGTGCTCAGCAGCATCATCTATCAACAGTATTTGTCGACAGTTAGTCTTATAGTTAACTTTTATAAAAAGCTTTGTCAATCCAAAAATCAATTTTCAACTGGCATACAAGTCGAAAAAACATCGAAAATAGTTCTTAATATAAAAAAAAATATTAGATCGGCCTAAACTGTGTCCTCCCACTGGTTTCTCCACTTAATAGATTTTCTGAACACTAAAACAACGCAATAAAAAATAGAGAGCAGAACAAATTAGTAGCGTGCTTTGCCGAAAATTTTTTCCACAATTACGAACGCATTTAGCTAAAAAAAATTTATCGGTTCATGAATGGATTTTGCTAATAAGAAATGAATGACTTCCACACACTGCTAAGTCGACATATGAATAATTAAAACCCATATTCCTAAAAATTAGGGGCCGACAATGTAAACTACATAGCAAATCTTCCCGCCAAATAACCTAGCGTTCTTGTAACCTATTCATATCTACTTTAGCAAAGAGTCAGAATAGAAATTCAATGTTATCAGTTCACTTGACTTCGACGGTAGACTCGCTCGCATACTCATCTGGCAGTTTCGAATAAACGCATAATTTCTAAAACTATTAGTAAACTATTTGTTTTTATGAAAACCTCTCCGGCCACAAGTCACATTTCATATCTTACGAAATAAGTTCATGAAAGTGAAACGAGTTCTATTTCTCATCACATTATTATGTGGTGTTGACCATTTTAAATATTTGTCGCAACGTTACTGCCCAGATAATTCCAAGCAACTAATGATATGTAGATTTTAATAGACGTTAAGTTGTTAAAGCTTAACATTTCGCTTTAGCATAATCTTCACTTGAATATTATCCCATTGATAGACGTGGAATGCTACAACTGAAGTCCCGCTTAAAGTTAACGCATACCAATGAACAAATTTTGCATTTAAAAACCATAAGACTCTTCTTTTTTTTTTTTTTTTTTTTTTAATACTTAAGGAAAACACAAAGTAGAGAATTATAAAAATAAAAAAACAGAAAGAAGTTTAATGAAATAAGAAATTAAAAGGCGGAAAAGAAATTCTTTAACAACGTGTTTTTAACCTAAAAAAAGAAAAACGAAAAATTTACGCATAAAATGATAAACATTTCTTTTAATAAAAATTCTTGAAAGAACGTGCTAATGTCTCAGAATGAATACATATACTGAATGAATACATATATATATATATATATATATATATATATATATATATATATATATATATATATATATATATATATNATATATATATATACATATAGATTTATCTTATATATATATACATATATATATATGTATTTTAAAATTTTCTTAATTTCAAATCTATTTTTTAGGTTTTTTTAACTAAATGTAAGAAATTAATAAAAAGAAAGAGAGTAGAGAAAATTTTTATTGCCTGGGTTTTTATGTTTGTTAATTTGAAACAAATAAAAAAAAAATTGTGTGTAATTGACAACAACATAATAAAAAGAAGAAAAACGACAACAACAACTAGTGCAATCAATATCTATATATAACTTAACGCATATAAACAATTACTTACATGTGGCACAGACAGGCGATTGAAAAAAAGAAGCAAACATAAATAAATGAAATTTTTTTAAATTATAATAAAAAAATTATAATAAAAAAAGAAATATCACAAAATAATTAAAAAAGTATCACAATTTTGTTACTTTTGAATTGTTTAACACAGGGCCTGGAATTAAATCAAACATTCCCCCGCCCCATAAGCATATAAACACCTAAATACCACAAATACCAACGAGTTCAACTATAGTAGATAGCACAGAGTATAGACCTGTGTGTACGCGCGCGGTTTGTTTGTGCGTTTGTGTATGCGTGTGTGTGTACCGGTCCATACATATATATATATATATATATATATATACATAGAGTATATGTATATATATATATGAAAAGTGTGAGTGCATATGACTGTGCGTGTGTGAGTGTGTGTCTGTGTGTACCTCTTAGAGGTATATACATCTGACCTTTCTCTTCCTTATTAAAAGCGTTTGATCGTATGTGTAGTTACAAAATATGTATATGTATATATTTATAAATAACACATATCAAAAATAACATTTAAAAAAAGAAAAATAAAAAAAAAAATATATAATTAATATTAAAAAAAAAAAAAGAACAAAAAACCAAAAACACACACACATAGCAAACAAGAAACAATAATAACAACACAGCCACCATAACCAACAATTAAACAATAACACGAAAATCCCTACAAATACTGTATATAACCTCAATAGTGATAGCAGTGACTAACAACATCACCGGCAGCAGCTGCAGCAGCAACGGCAACAACTAATGTCTGAAATTATCATTAACGTGAATGTATAACAACATTAAACAAATAGAATACAAGCAAAAATATTTAACATAAAAAAAGTGTAGCTTTTTTTTTCGCTTTTATTTTTGTGCAAAGAAGAAGGAAAAAAGCGAAGTATAGAGGAAAACGAAATAAAAATTAAAATTGGAAAAAAAATTTCGTTTATTATATACTTTGCGTGCCACAATTAACAGCAACACACAGTCTTCTGTAACAATAACATCAAAAGTAGCAACAACAAAATCTACAGCAGCAATAATAGTATCAACATCAACCTCAACATCAGCATCATCATCGTCACCATCGTCACCATCGGCAGCAACAGCAACAGTAACCATAATACCACCTTTGGCCATCATTAGCTTTAATATATATAAAACGCATAATATATACACACACATTAACCAACGCACACAAACGTATCACTCACTACTGCTAGTGCAACAACAATTACAACAAGAAAAATAACAACAACTACTACTACTACCATCATTACCGCAACCGCTCTTGTGTATGGATGATGTATCTTTTGTTTATTATTATTCGCACAGTATTCTAGACGGGTGTGTGCGTGCGTATGTTTTACGTGTGCTCCCCTTGAAAATAAAAATTGAAAATTGCAAAAATTTCATTTTCCAAGCATTTTAATTTAAAAATAAAAATATATATATATATATATATATATATTTATATATATATACATATTTATATACATATATATATATATATATATATACATATGCATTTATAGATATATATATATACATATATGTGCGTGCGTGTGGATGAAAATAAAAAAGAAAATAAATAAACCCTTACACCAACACAGCAAACTCTTACTCTAACAAACGTCGATTTGAAGTGTGTGTGTGTGTGTGTGTGTGTGTGTGTGAGGGGCAGAAGAGTGTCGCTATTTCGTATATATACATATTTGAAACCTCATTCAAGCATCAGCAGTGATACATGTATGCGTAAAGTCTTTAATATTTACGCATAATATTTTCAACACAACAACAATAACAACAACAATTATCAAGTGTATGCGTATGTTTCATCGAAATCGTTGCGGAAATAATAAAATATGATGCTATGCACATCAGCGCCTATGAAGCATGTACGTATTAAACAGTATATAAAAATATATATATGTATGTATACATACATACATACATATGCAAACGTTTATTAATACATATAAACATTAAATCTCACTCCTATATATATATATATATATATATATACATATATATATGTACATGCATGTATATATATATGTATGTCTATACAAGCATATATACAGTAGTCAGTGATACATACAAACTTATGTAAATTTTTTATATTTTTATGAAAGGATAAAAAAGCTGTATATAGGCTTAATTAAAAAATACGGAAAAATTTATAGGGTGTTCTCGTGTGAGTGACAGATGCGTATGCCTATAGATTTGTTTTTTGCTTTCTGGCGTTAACCGCCATCATACTATTATTTATGTTTTTGTTAAAAACGATTTTCGTCAGAGAGGCGTTTTTTTTGTTTTTTTTGTTTTTTATTTATTTATTTATTTTTACTTTTGACGCATTAAACAAAGTAAAATTTCATAGTGCCCTCCCGTCCTTATTACGAATTTTTGAAATATTAAACTTACAAGTCATGTTAAGTCGTTAGCTTTACTGGTTATTTACATCATTCAAACAATAATTTATTAGTATGTTTCGTTTCTAGGATAAGTTGACGTTATACGCTCAGTTTGGTTGAATTTTCGCTTACCAGGAAAACCGAATAGGCCTACCGATCAATGCTACAGTAGGCCACCTTTTACACATCATCCGTCAATATCCATCAGTACTATAAAACCAAGTCGCGAATTCGCGTTCGAAGTGTTCAAAGAGGGAATGGTTGTTCAGGCTGCTCAACAGACTCGAGTCCTTCCGGTTATCATTTCCTTGCATCGATAGGTCATGAACTTGTTAAGCAATGTCTTGGTTCATGCGGAGAAGGCAAAAAATGACTCAATGAATTAGTTCGCGGCAGAAGGGAAAGATTCTTAAAGGCGTGGCATCTACAAGTGAGAGAGAAAAGTGGAGAAAACGTATAAATAGCTAGGAGAAGAACTTCGAATAAAATATTTTTTAGCACTTGAACCCCACAATTCCGATTTCGTATTTACGTTTCCTGTGTATGTCACATTTTGCACTTATTGATTAGTTTTATTTTTTACTCGGTGTTGCGCTAACTAATTTTGTATAGATTTTGTATACATTTTAGCTTGAAGTAAGGCTTCCTTTTCTTTTCTAAGGCTGGAAAATTTTTCATTTTGTCACATTTTCTCAAAGTTTTCATTATTCCTCAGTTACGAAGCTCGTTGTTCTTATCAACAGAACAGAGCAAACCAAAACAATATCTCCTTTGAAACCATCTGACTGCATAAAATGCGATCACAAAACCCCTTTACTACGTTTTAATTTTCCTCATTCGTCATATAAGATCGTTCCACTTCCTAGAAATTTATTTCACTGCAAAAATAAGTTAAGAGTGAAATAATAAATTTGGAATCACTTTACAATTGTTCGAGTCAAGTGGACTTCCAAAGACATTTTGTATTTTCTGCCTTCACGATCTTTTCACTCGACTGAAATCCAGTTGCAATTAGATTCGTGATCTAAATCATGCACCTAGATATTCAAAACATTGCCTTCGAAACATTGCCTTATTAGAAATCCTCACAAGCTAGCGGACCACTTATGAATTTCCAGGATAACTTATGAATTTTCGTAACGGATTTTCCTTGATACATCTGTTGTAGACTTCCAGAGTGATCTATAAATAGTTTAGCTGTTGTTCTTTCATTCATTTTTGGATGAACCAACCATTCTATACGTTTTCAAATCGCAAGACTGCTATTGACAGTATTTCTACTTACACTCACCTAGGTTTAGCATTCGGCGTCGAGAAAATCAAGATCCAAACATTTTCGAGAATTCGCCTTGGGCATACAATTGCAACTCACCAATGGATCTTGAAGAAGTCTTCCTACCCAATCTGCAGTTGTGGAGAAATTCTTACTATAAAGCACATTCTCTGTGACTGCCTTATCTTTTCCTTGACTAGAAGTATTGCATTTAAAACGACTAACCCTTTGCATTTTTTAAAATCAGCTTCAGAACAGAATATTAATTCAATATATTACTTTATTAAAACTACTATGCTCAATATCTAATGTAATTTTATAAATTAGAGCCGATAGCCTGTGTTGTTAGTGCTCAATGTCTGTTTGCTTAGTCTAAGAATTTACTTCATTAGTCTAAAATTATAATAATAATAATAATAGTAATAATAATAGCATTCGGTTTCCATAACTCAAGTGCCTAGTAAAGTGAACTTACATTCGATCTGTATAAAGAAGTAGGTCAGTTTTTAATTGTAAAGGATTTTGAGGACGATCCCATATATTTTCAATTCAGTGATTTCCAATCAACTTTCTCAGCCCAGTTGTCGTCGCACTCGACCGAAGTGAACGAATACTAAAAGCTCGTATATCGATTTTTCCACCTAATACTTTTTGATAATATTAATAAACTTATCAAACACTTTTTTAGGCTGCAATTTGCCGATAAGCAAGTTCGTAAAATTATTTTTAGTATTTTATTTACTTACAATTTTTTTTTTTTTTTTTTTTATTCGTTAAACTAATTCTCAAATCATTTTGTTTATATTTTTAAACCGGTTTTGTATTTTTGAAAAATGAAACTAATTTGATAACATTATCGTCAAGAGAAGATTTTGTTTCTTATACGTCCCACATTACAGTGCAATAGTGCAACGCAAAAATATTAAATAATTTTAGAAATCTGAAGTCTATAAAGAAACCGAAATCGGAGTGCAATATGAATTTTGATGTATATTTTATTAATCGGTAAATGTTTATTTACTTATAACGACAGCTCGCATTAAATTCGAATCTCTGCTGATAGGATAAAAATGAATAGAAAACCTCATAGCAAAGAGTTTTACTTGAGATAAGAAATTTGCAAATTTTTGTTTGTTTTATATAATCGCGGTTTCGCGGACCTTAAAAAATTCAGCTGAATTTAGTTTAGAAAATACAAAAAAAAAAAAACATTTTGGCATGTGGTGCATGATTTCTTACATCATTCACACCGCAGTTATTTTTTGATATCCTCATTTGCAATGCTGCTATTAAAATTTTTATATAAAAAAAAGAAAGCAATTTTAAGAATATTTCTTTTTTCCCCTCATCTACGACCACCACCATGAGAGTAAAGATGTGCTAACTTCACCATTCCAGTTGCACCATCGTTACATAGAGCAACAAATTTAAAAATCTTAGTTCACTTAGGTATATCCGTCCGCCCTTCTGTCCTGGAATAGTTTCTTAAGATCGTAAAGAATAACCTTAACGCTATAACTTGAAAGGGAAAAGTTCATAATTTTTGCTAAGCGATATTATTTGAAAAAGGCATTGTCGTGCTCGCAATACTTGAAAAATTGACAAAACCTTGAAAAAAACTGACAATAGCACCGTTACTAAAGTAAAAATATGGCAGAGCTAGGTCGGCGAACAAACTGATGCGGCGGACGGAAAAACATTATGATAAAAGAATAACGTGAAGGGTAGTCCGAATTCGCTTTCAAACGAATGCAATTCTTTTACTTGTTTTGTTCCACATAGTAAGCGAATCCTAATATTAATATATAACAGAAATAGTACAAAAATATTTCAAAAAATATTTTTATTTATTTATTTTTTTTTCTTGAATGCAAAAATTGATAAGTTGGGGTTTTTGCAAATGATGTGATAACAAACCCGGAGACGGGGTGTAGGAGCACAGAAGGCCGAGGTACGCATTGTGTGGTTTGGTTAGAAATTCTTTTCACTAAAAAAAAAAAAAGAATAAAAACAAAAAGCTAATCACACAGAAAAAACTTACACACCCACACACTATCACATGCATATTCTCATACATACATGGATCGGCGTACATATGAAGTGTTTTGAAATATCAATACTGTAAACAAGAACAAATTGTGTAAAAAAGTGCTGACAGTGCTTCTATTAGGCCTAAGACGAATTCAGAATACCAAAGATTTTTGTAAAAATACTAAATTATTAATTAATTTATTATAATAAATATATGTGAACTGAAGAACGCAACACTATTTCATGGTTACAAGGATTAATCCAAACGGGCATTAATCGACCGTTCTTATTAAAATGCGGTTAAATGATTAAAAAATTTCGGTCCCTTGTCTTATTTACATTATTCATCATTAGATTACTGTCCCTAAACTTTGCAAAAAAAAAACACAATTTTCATATTTAATCATGGTGCTCGGTGGTATGTTGTATGAAAAGACCCCGCGACGCCACGGGAGTATGTGGTCGTTAAGCGTCAGAGGAAAACACTTTACGCTCTCCCTCAACCGTCTGATGAAAACGAGGCTCGTTTAAATCTGCTACTTTTCCATGGAACAGCCATTCGGATATAACGCAAGCCCAAGCGGAATGCGAAAGGTCTTCCCGCAATTTGAATTAAACACAGCACGTGGCGGAAACTCACGTAAGTGCGGTTTGCGTTCTCAAATCGGAAGAAAAAATTGTTTCGGGTTCTCCTGACGACCGTGGAAGAAAAGAAAAGCAAGGGAAAAGTCCACGCGAGCAATATGATTAAGAAGTACAGGAAATGGAATGACTAGCACACCTTACACATTTCAAATGCAGGAAAATTTGAACCGACGCTATCTAACTTGCTATAGAAGAAAAAAGTTTCGGTCTTTCAATTTTCTCTCTACAGAAATTAGTAAGGACGCAACCTGCGCCTGATCTGGGAACATGTATACAAAGATAAATAACTAGATTCTTAAGCCATTACATGGGATTAGCAGTTAACTAAACACATGATTGAAACCAGTCATTAATAATAAGAGATATACGAAAGAGTCATAATTGGGTGAAGACGAAGAACACATGAAGACGGAACTTTGGCATATCAATACTAAGTCATATGCTAAACAATGTTTTAAAATTCATAAATGCCAGCAAGAGCCCATAAGTTCTTACGCTAATTGAAACCCAAAATTCATTGTTTTCCCCGAAACAGCGGTGGCAGCGTAACATGCGCAAGATATGTAAAATGGCTACTAAGCGCGCCAAGACAAAGGCTACAAATGTTATTGTTATTAAACCATATGTATAGCAAAAGCTCTTAAGCTTATTGTTTTTACATAAAAGTATTATGGAGGAGCTCGTCAAAGTACCCAAACAGTTTTCGAACAGTTAATTTAATAAGCGGTAATTCTATAAATTGACAAAAGATGGATAAGCCAGTCGGTCAATGTTTCCGGGAACCCCCGTAAACAAAAGAGCTGAACAGCAAAGAGTTTCGAATTCTTAATCCCTACGAAAAATGATCCCCCCTAACCCACGAACGGGGCGGTGGTATTTAGGCTAATTTTGAAGCAATGCAAGAGATATTCCGCGATGAATTCCTGATACTGTATACACCGACAGAGCAGAAAACTAGACGGAATACTTATTTTAGTCCATATTTTTATTATATTGTGTGTAGGATGTTGTTCTCTCCCGTTCTTTACGCTTTCATTCTATTTTATGTTCAAGACATTAGAAGTCTAATGCTGATGATCCTCAAAACATTGAGACATTGATAATAAAAACGCTTATAGAATATTTTTAAATTTATTAACTTTATATTTAATCACACCGACAAGCAAGCCATTAACATCAGCAAGCATAACAAGTACACGTTGAATATCCCGAGAGATTGTTTGACAATTTTTGGGAACATTTTTTATACAAAAATATTGAAAATAGAGAGACGAACGAAAGTGTTTTGTTCGAAACCGTCGATCCGTGAGAGAAAGTTTAATGACTCCGTCTTACTTACCTTTAATTGCGCTATACTATGATAAACTTAGTTTACTTCCAGGCTGATGGTGACTAAGAGTAAAAACAATATTAAAAAAAAAAAAGAAGAAAAAAAATTCTTTATATATTTTTGTTGATAAGAATTGTAATGAAATGAAATTTCCGCTTATTTTGTCATAAATTTTTGTACTGGTTTTTGTTCTTGTTATTGCAATTTTCATTTTCGAACAACAGAAGACGCGAAAGTGTGTGTTAAAATATTTCGCAAACACACAACACAGCAAGAACAACATATCACAAATTTTAATTATGGTTGTTATTTAAAATAAAAATGCACGCGTGTGTTTGTATATTTCTGTCATTGCATTGTAGCAATTTGGGTCATAATTGCTTACATGTCACATCGTTATCAATGACGATAAGACAAAGATAAAGCAAGAGAAAGAGAAAGAGAAAGAGGGTGAAAGAGAAAGAGAGAGAGAGAGAGAGAGAGAGAGAGAGAGAGAGAGAGAGAGCAAAAGCATATAAGACGCAAAGAGGCTGAATGGAAGAGAGTAGTAAATGTGCTGCAGAATTCATAGTGAAAATGTGAAAAACCCAAACAACTGACTTTTCATCTTTTGTTTTCTTACGAAAATGAATTAAAGAAAAAACAAATTTTGTTCAGAATTTCCCCCAAAAAAAAAAAGAAAGAAGAAAAAAACAAGTTCATTGCTTCACCTTGATTTGTTTGTTGTCGCGAAGTCATTCATAAGAGATTATTAAGTGTCGTGTGCTACTCAAACAATTTCTTCGTCGCTGCTATTGTAATTGCTTTTTAAGCATTTCACGAAGCGAGTAGCACCAGCACCAGCACCAGCAACAGCACCAGCAGCGGCAGCAGTTGCTTACTAATGATGACGTTCAGATATTCGTCATTTTCATGATAATCTCTTGCTATGTTTTTTTTTTTCTTTTTTTGTTCATTTTTTCATTTTTCATTAAGTACTCATATATTTTATACGTTTGCATTGCTTTACACTAACTAACTAATCAGGCATCTTCGAGCTAAATGTCCGTATTGTTGGGGCTGCGTTCGTTGATCATGTTTATCATCATATGATAATTGCAACTATTCACTGTCAGTCGATCACCTCTCCGTTTACATAGCAATACATACATTTGTATTCATATATATATATATATATATATGTATATATATATATAAATATATGTAAGTAGAGAAGTATACATACGTATATATAAGAAACTTATTTATTGTAAATGTAAACAATTGTCAAGTTTCTTGAACTTGCGTCCTTAAGTACTTTGATGTAAATGCAAACACAAAGCGCGTTACATATGCACGTATGTAATATCAATTTAAATGAACTACTGCGTGTGTTTTTGTGTACGTACGAGAGGGAGATCCGAAATTGTTTAATTCTCTATAAATAATGGCTAATTGTGTGTGTTCGTTCGTTTGTTGGTTTATAATTGATTTCGCTTAAATACACAAGCACATCATTTGTTACTCTCAAGTAATACAGTTGGTTGGCGTATTTAAATTGAAGGACATTACAGAGTTCAAGGTGCTTTCAAGTCATTTATATGCTTATACAAAAATGAAGAGGTTTTAAATTTAAAAAATTTTATAAATAAAAACAATTATGTTTATGAAAAATGTTAAATTTCATTATAAGAAGAACAAGATAGGTTTTTAATCTAAAAAAACAAAAGTTTTATCGAAATCAATACAAGTCGAATATACTGTTTTTTGTTTTTTTGGAAGTAAATTTTGAATTCTGCAGAAAAACTTAACCCATCACTTGCATTCTCGGTCCAGCTTACATAATTTGGTATGTGGTACATGGATTGTTGCGAATGCGTTTAAACACCAAGTTAGATATACCTTTAAAACTCTGTCAGGCATCATTGCTACGTGTAAATATTTGTAGTGGGAGTATAATATCCAAGCTGCTTATGGCTCTTTTTATGACAAGTTCTTAACGGAAGCATTCTTCAGCATTCGCTCAACTTGGCTTGACTTTGTATTTCTACTTAAATCTACTTTGACATCAATGAGAGACCATCTGGTGGAAAGTGTCACGTGGGGATATCGAAATAAATGAATAATAAAACACGTTAAGAATATTTACCCAAAGTTTCAGGTTAATGTGCATAAAATTATTGACAAGAGAACCTTTGGACGAACTTATTTACTACGATTTTATCTATTGTTACTATTTCAAATTTTAATCACTTTTTTTCGAAATATCGAAATAGCTTTTTGTTTTCTTTGATCAAAACTTATTTTAGCGCAAATTCTTTCCTTCTTGCATGCGACCCATCAAACCCGAAATACAGTTTCTTTTCTTTAAAATCTTTAGCTCAATCATGAGCTATGTTTACTCAATAATACGCATATTCTGGCTTTTTGAATTTAAACAAAGCTATCTCGATCTACATCTTTAAAATCCATAGAATCCCTTAAAGCTGTTATTAGAATTGCTGCCAATTCGATTGCGCAGGGGGATCATATCAGTACCTTACATACGTTAATGAATAGTAGACAGCCATAGCCTTTTTCACTCCATTCATAAACCCATTAAATTAATGTCGATTATTATTATTATTGTTATAATTAATTTAGCAAGAGAGAGTTCTAAGACTAAATTCTTAAAGCAGTAGCACTTTAAGCTGTCGGCTTCATTGAAAATCTTATTGCAATTGAGATTTGAGCCCACGCTTGCCCATTGCTTACTCGGCTACTCAGGCGGAGAATGTCGATTTAACTTTCCAACTTATACTTTAACTGTGGTTAACTACACGTTATCTTTTGTTTCACTTTTTTTTTGAATTCTATTCATGTTTTATTATTGTATCTATTCAGTTTTATTCATTGTCTCGTCGACTGCTTCCTTAATTTCATTAAGTAATTTCAACCCATTTTAGATCTGGTATTGTAATCTCTACAATTGTATCCTTAAGAAGGCCTTCTTTCCGAAATCATATATAACTGTCAATTCATAATCGCTATATCCCCAGATAATTGTTGTACATAAATATATTCATTTTTTTTTTTGATTATGAATTTTTTCAATAAACGATTTCATTAATTATTACAACAATTATCCGATCATATATACATTTCACAAGCACTTATCACGATTTGTAATAGTGTAATAAAGAACGTAATAGATTGATAAAGAAATGTCTGTGTGACGACATGAATTTCATATAAGCACATGTTGATAAACAATAATTCAAATTAAATAATCATTTATGCATAAGAATGCAACGATCGTTGTACTAAAATGTATACTAATGCGTGCATACGCTTATACTTAACAGGTGTCTATGTGTGTGTTCGCGTATTGAACATGATAATCGAATTATTGTATGAAAAAAAAAAACCAAATGAAAATTTATTTAAGTAACACACACACACACACACACACATTGTTAAGCATTATTGTTAACAAAAATAATAAAGTAAATACATAACTATGTCCATAAATATTTGTGTTAGCTGAGTAGGTAAGGTGGGCGGGGGGCAGGTGCTCTATACAAAGTATAAGAATATAATAATAACAATTTCATATATATTCGATGCTGTTTACAAGCAAGTATTACTTTTTTTCTTTATTAAAGTCTAGTGTCTCTACAATATTTCCAAATACATGCTCTGCTCCTGTATTGACAATATAAATGCAAACTGATAGCCATTGTGTTGATTTAGTTGCTTTTTTCAAATAACAAAAAAAAAGTAAATAATAATAATAAAGTAAAAGAACCAAATTTAACAGTAGTAGTAGGTAGGTGTTCTTCAACCAAGATAAATAAAGACAAGAATTTGCTGAAATTTAATAACCTTGCAAGAGACATAAACATATTTGTATAATAAATAAACAGTTTCCGTTTTTCTTGGCTCGATTATGCAAAAAATGCTAAAGACAACGTTAAGACACAAGAACATCAAATAAAAAACTATCCTAATCTCTAAGAGAATTTCAAAAAAGCAACATCAATACGAAAAACCTGTAAATACTATATAAATCTGTTAAACCTTCTAAACCCAACCAGTCAATAAGAGTAACACATTTAACAAACGGAAACAACTGTCTAGCATCAAAAAATGCATATTTTTTCGCTCAGTTTACTATTATTATTATTATTATTTTGTTATTGTTGTTCTTGTTGCTGTTGTTGTTGCCATTGCATCCATACGCGCCCAAGTTCCTATCCTCTCCACAAATACAAGCGTGAATGTAAATAGGTTTGTGAGTGTACGCGCGTGTATAGCATTGTCAAAACGTCAAAAGGAAGCTGTTATTCTACTCCAACTTCTAAAAATGCTACTCAGCGATAGTTAACTTAACAGCAGCAGCAACAACGACAACAACAACAACAACAACAACAACAACGACATCAACGACAACAAAAAAGTACACACAAATAACAACTTAGAACACCAAAGCTAAGCTAGGAAACGTCTATAGGTAAAACCTGGATAACAACTTATTTCACTTTTTCTATCACAAACACACATTTACATGCATATTACATGCTTCTCTTTTCCTTTACAAATTTATGTACACACATATAGATGTGTGTGTATATATTTCTATATCGAAAAAAAAATCGAAATATATATATACACGTATATATATACGCATGTGTGTTCATATACAACGTACGTTGCTGTTGTTTCTTTTTTCCTGGCGGCATAAGGAAAAATCGTGCAATTCACCTGCTCTAACAATAATTTGCAATATGCAACTGCAGTTGCAACTGCATGCCAGCAAAAATATTCAAACGCAACCTACAATTCACGGTAATAGCAAATCCAACAACAACGAACCAATGAACGAACATATGAATGAAAGTCGTCGGCTCTCCATCTCTTTACCTAACCAGCACCAGCACCAGCACCGTATTCACGTTCACAGTGCAACGTTACCATGCTCTATGCCGCATATATACATGTATATGTACACATTTGCATCTGCTGTTGTTGAATTGCATGTTGCAGCTGTTTGGTAGCCAAACTTACGAAAAAAAAAAAAACAAAAAAAGAAAAATGTCTGCCTAGATATTCATAGTTTTTTATGTTTGTGTTTTTTTTCCAGCCTTTTCTTTTATCTCACTTAAGGTTGATTTTACATACAATCAGACATTCAGACACACATACCGAACTATTAATGCATGTTGATGTCTGCATCTGTGTAAGTTACAGCAAGACAAAAAAAATATATTTTTCTAGTTTTCTGCTGACACTGACTCCTTTCTTCATTGCGGCAGTAGCAGCAGCAGCAGCAACAGCAATAGCAGCTGCTGTATTGGGGGCTGACTGCATTTGCAACAAAAGTGCCATTTCTCTTACTGTTTGTTTCTTTTTTTTTTCTTCGTTTTGCATTTGTTACTGTTTTTATCGTTGTTTTCGTTGTTGCTGTTGTTTTTACTAGTGTGTAGTTGTTATTGAAGTGTTTCAACAACGTCTTTTCGCTTTTAACTTTATCTCAAACCCAACTGCGTTTTTTCCTTTTTATATATATGTAAGCTTATATGTATGTAAGTATATATAGTAAGTAGTTGCATAAGTTGGTGCGTGCGTATGTGCATTAAGTTGATCGTGTGCACATGGTAACATTAAATTGCATTTATATACATGTATATATATATATATATATATATATATATACATATATATATATATATATATATAGATATAAATGTGTATATATCTATGCTGTTGTATGTTGTCTTAGTGCATTGTAAGTACGAATATAGCTTGTAAGTAGGTTTGTTACTCTGTTTACAAGGTGTAGAATGACATTGGTAGCGCCAATCCATTCACATACACAATAGCTGGTAACCATTTCAGCCGCCAACGACAACAACAATCCCAACAACAATAACAAAAGTAACAACATAAACATATAAGAAAGGTATTTTGTCTTTAAGAACACTTGTTGGTTGGTTGGTTAGATGATGGTTCGCTGAATAGTTAAAAGACTTTTGTTGAACGTTTTAAAGTCATGTTCCATTGTGGGCCAATTGTAATGTTACCAACAAATTTGTTAGATTTTGATAAAGTTGTTGTTGTTATTGTGTACACGTCGTCGTTATTGTTGTTGTTAACGATGAGTTAACGATAATGTTGACAAAATCTCTAGTAGCAGGTGATGGCATTTCATATGAAGAATACAAAATAAAACAAAATATTGCGATTTGCATTTACTAAGTTACTAATAAAATTTATTTTTATTTATTGTTATACTTCTTCTCAACTTAACATCGAAAGATTTAGTTGGAAAGATAAGATGACGCATTGTTAAATTTACTTTATTAAAATTTTATTATTCTCTAATAAAAGATGTATAAGTAAATTTCTATTTAAAGGAATTTCGTCTAGAAAAACAAATTTCTGACTGACTGACTGACTGACTAGTTGCGAAGAAAGATAACGTATAAATATCTTGATGAATTACTTGAAAGGACAGTTAAATGTCTACACGTAGCAATCGCTTATCACTAATTCATTCATTTCAATTAATGCGTAAGAAAACATTTAAGCAAAACAAAAAAGCAGGTAAAAACGCCATAGTGGGGCACCACTACCATAAAATACTCTACATCACCCTACCGTTATTGGTGTAACGATTTTTCAAAATAAAATGTTATATGGGAAACGGTGGAGAATATGGTCCGATCCAAGCCACATTCAATAGTTCGTCCTTGGACCGAAATACGTCAGTGTAACAAACTTCATCAAAATATCTCGAAAATTTCCGACCTGTAGGGTGGACACAAGAACACAACGCCGGCAGACAAACTTAATGAAAAGCGGGCCTATCTCAAAACTGTCTGTCTTGTCTTGTACCGCAATTGGTGTAGGGTATAAAGAGTACAAATTTCAAATTTACGTCATACAAGACATGCATTCCTTTCCATGTAAAAAAAACTCATTAGGATGTTTTCATAAGGAAACAAATAACACTTAGTCGTTTCCCTACTAAGGTTCACGCCATTAAACGATCGTGATTGTCTTAGCATTTTATCAAGAAAGGAGGGGGAGAGAGAGATATTCACGTATTTTTATCAATCTTTTGTTTTATTCACTGATTCCAATATTGTGAAAATGGGCTCCATATCCCCATAAAACTTATAGAAGACCTCAGAATCGCTGGGCTTATAATAAGAAGCTTCAAATCTTCTCCCTTCTTGTGCATACGCATAGTTATGCTGACAGAATTGTATGCTCTTTCTGTTTTCATATCGAGTTAGTTTCTTATGGTGATAAGAACATCGACCAAAACTAAGTACAGGGAATGTTGATTAAAACTTTGGGCTTAGTATGAAAGACAAATACAGTAGAAATCAATAAAATGATCAGTTTGTTATTATTATACAAGTCCTCAAAAAATTCGGTCATCATACGAATCTCTAAATTTAGTGATCCATTAAAACATATCTGATCCTAACCGCGACCATTTCACAGCTCGTGATTATTTAGTATATTTTTCTTTTCATGTCACACGCAATTGTCTTGTTTTCTGCTGCTTTCATTGTTTTTTAAACTTATCTCGAATACGGTTGCGAGGAAAAATTTCGTTTGTTTTCCAGGATATAGTGTTACGATGCGTTGTCGTGATTCTAATAGATAAAGCACCAAACTTACGGTAATATAGAAATTAACTCCGACGGAGAATTTGTCTCCGTTGCGTAGCGAAACGTCTCCTAAATGTAAGATAAAAAGTAGCTCCTCTAGTAACAATGAATTTAATTTAATCATTGCCTTATGCCGGTATGTAACAATTAATCCTCTCTACATATAACAGTTTTATCCGAAAATAGTTTCACGTTCTCTGATCGTTGAGTTAAGTAATATGTTCATGGTGTTTTTCCTTACAACTGAGTTTAGAATCGCAAAACTTCGATGATACTAAACCTATTACCATTAAGTCATAGTATAGCGCGGGTGAAAAGCATTACTCGCGTCAAAAGCGACTAAGAAAATAAAACCCTTTTGAAATTGAATTTTTAATAGAGGACTTCTTAAGCATATATATATTTTCCTCCATAACACAGTATGGAAACGCGATTTGTAAGCCTGCTTTTCTTCTTTCCACACTCTGCAAAAACTAGTATTGTTCCAAATCCACTCATTAAGTCAGACAATAGACATGACTTGCCCACGAACATGACCACAAAAAGAACCAAAAACTGAACTGATCCATATATCGATAATTTTGACATACTTTCGCCCATAACCTAGAAAGTCGACTTTCGTCATCATTATCTTCTGTTAATAACAGTGCGGATACGCAAATACGTCTTTTTCCATAGAAGCAATTTTCTGGCATTTTAAAAGTTCAAATGCGGAGAGAACGCTTTACTGCGTATTAACTGCTAGGTATTGAGTAAATAAATTGTATCGAAAACTAAAAAATGCCTAAGGTCTTAAAGGATGAAATAACAAAAAAAAGGGGAGAAAAGTATTTATATTAAAAATCCTTTTCACTTATATTTTAAGGTTGCGACGCGTCGCTATAATAACCATTTGGCGCACACAATTGTATTCTAAAGAGCCCACCAAAGAAACCAATATTCATGGTTTAAATGTAGCAACAACAATAACAACAACAAAAATAGTAATAATTTCCATTTTCAGTTAAGTAAACAATATTCTGTTAGTGCTATACAATGCCAGACCGCGGCAAAGTTAACACAAATGGAATTATTTTTAAACCAACTGCGAAAGTTATATAAAAAAGTTATATGACTGATAACACACTGACTTATACAAGCAAAACACACATACACAAGGACAGCATTGCATATTTTTAACGCTTACGTAAAATGAAAACGAATGCGAACAAAGTGTATTGTGATTTTTTTAAAGCGTTTTCTCACTTTTCATACCCCGAACACCCTAAGATGCGAAGCAAATTAATTTTATTATTCTGTATGGCGCGCCCCAAAACGAAAATCAACTCAGATTTAATCAACAAAAACTAGATCAATACGCATAGATTTCTGAAGCTGGAGCTGACAGAAATAGAAGCATTGCCAAGTATATTAACACAAAAATCTATCTATTCGTGTACATACTCCTCTTATCGACTCTTTAAAACGAAACTTGAAAGTGAATTTTAGCATAAGCTCTTAAGCGCTATGTTCACAATATGTTCACAGGCCAATACTTAAGGATAAATAAATGTTTATCAAAACTCATAAAATTTGTATAGAAAAGTAGTCCTATTGAGATCAAGGTCATGTTTTCGAATTATCAGAAAGTCGAACGACATATTTTTGTATTATTGATGGGTGGGTAAGGTTCGGTTGAACTCAAATATAATTTTTTTTTTTTTTTTTTTTTTTTTGTTCAAAGACATTTGAACGTTTGTTAGCGATTTTTTAAGTATTTATTTACGAAAAATGTAAACAAAACAAAATATTTGGTTCTTAAAAAAAATGTTGCTTTAAATCGATACTTGAGAATATAATTTTCAATTATGTATTGACTTGCTGTCCCCCCCGGACGAGTTATAAATTTAAATATTGTTCTAAAAATCACATAATGAATTTCAATTGTTACTAAATAATAAACCGTAAAACATTTCCATTTGTAGTTTATTTTTCATAAACGTTCATATCTACGAGTATAAAGTTCATTTAGTTTTTAGTTTCCTTTTGTGTATGCTGCACACATAGACCCGGTAAGATGTTAGTGGGGTCCTTAATAGAAATTAAAATGAAGTCAAAAATTTCTCCTTACCATTCGCTTCGCGCATTTAATGGAGAAAAGACGCTTCCTCGTAGAAATTGTTAGCAAATCTACGCTTGAACTCAAACGGCAATAGAGCTTTAGAAAATTGTGATTCCTGTGATTCCATTTCTCATTTCATATTGTCAACTCATTTGGACCGGGCTTCCAAGTCTTCGCTGGCATTTTCATATTTTCCATAACCATTTGGCATAGATGTGTTTGAGTTTCGTTGATGCAGCGTTGAACGTCCTCGTTCAATGCACGAATAGTTGTGTACTTCTTGGCACAGGTCTGTGACATCAAATAACCTAAAAACAGAAATTCAATTCAGCAAGAATCATACGTACGTCACAAGAGTAAAATCAATTTTCGGCCCATGTTTTTTATAAAATTTGCGAACTGTGTCCGCCGAACCTTCATTATTTCTGAAATATTGTTCAACAATGAAAACGCATTGCTCGCCCGTGTAATGCTCCATTTTTACTAACCCTATATTATAAGCTGTCAAATCGTCTTTTTTGGGAAAGGAGGAGGGGTGGGGGGGCAGGTGTCAACACTTTACCTCACAAATGACGGCCAATCCAAATCTTGCGTAAATTTTGGGGCATACGTTCGAGTGGAAAGAACAGAAATTAAATTGGGATCAGGAATGAAGAGAGAAAAAAGCTCTACGCTATATTCTTTAACTTAAAAAGAAAAAAACGTAATTACCATCTGTAGGCAGTTTTCAATATGTTTTTTATAGAGTCACATTCACAAAGGGGACCAATGAATATTTCCTTTAACAAAAATTGATCCCTACTTCGAAACCGTAATAAGATAGCTATTCTTTTTCTATTGCTTACGCGTGAAATCGAATCATTTCCAAGACTAAGTGAAAATCCAATTTGATGTTAGAAAAACTACAACGCACTAACTTGTCTTTCGTAATGCATTTTTGACTGTTGCGAAAGCAATGCTTGTCTAACATTTGTTAAGAATAGAACGGCAGTAGAACTTGAATTTAATTAAATTCAATAGATGTTAATATTATGTTTATTTATTTTATATTTTATTTATTTATTTATATATGAATTTATTTATTCACATTTAAAAAATTCATTTACATCTACATTCAACTCAATAAAGATTCTAATGACCACTCTAACCCTGTTATATTTGAGAGTGTCCGAAGCAAACCTAACAAATGCATAAAAATAATTTGCGAAATTCAATCTTCAACTAAATTTTTTATTTGTATTCAGTTTACTTTTGTCGCTTTTTTCTACCGACCACCAAGGTAGCGAAGGGTATTGTAAATTTTTGATTTCGTTTGTAACATGCATCCAGAATTTTATTTATCTTAAACGATCGTGTCGACCTTTTCTGTTCGAAAGGCTTATATCAAAGCCGTGTTCTTAAATGTGCGATCATTTTTTAATCAATTGTGGGCCTATCTAAAGAATGATGACTAGGCTCTCAGATATGAATTTGGGTGAACAAAAGTCGAAATCCTCGTTACATATAGGCTCACTATATATACATATTCTATATATATTTAAAACTTCTCTGCTCTAGAGAGGCCAACTAGTACGAACGTACGGCACTCATACGTACTGTTGCCCATAAAGATTTGTCTCATTACTTTTCAACAAAAGCGTGCAATAAATTCACCTTTCGGAGATAAAAGTAGTTTGCTGGGTATCTACGGTTCGTTTTAGGGTAACCATCACGTTTAATTTGCTTTTTTTTTGCTTTTCTATACTCGTATTTGTCTCTCATCTAATACAATTTTAGCAAATAACAACAATAAAAAAGTGTCGAATTTTTTTTTTTTGTATTTCGTTGTTCTAGAATTTCTTTAATTGACTTTTGTAGTTATTTTCTTTTATTTTATTATTTGTTTTTCTCCAGTTTTTGTCGTTTTCTTTCTTTTTTGATTTTTTTTTTCGTTTTTTTTTTCTTCTGCTTGAAGCGTGACAAATTCTATTAGAGCTTCGTTAATAAAAATTAAAAAAAAAAAAGAGAACAAGAACCCAAATGAATTTTTGCTTCAATAAAAACCAAATTGTTTTTTTTCCAGTTTTTTTTTTCAGTTTTGTTTATGAAATTTGATTTTAAGTATGCATATGCAATACATATGCATTTTGTGAAAATATGTGTGTTCGCGTTCGTTTATGAACGCGTTATTTAAGAGACTTATCAATTTACTTTTTACATTCGTCATCATTGTCAGAGATGTTAAAATATACGTTGCGCTCTACGGATAAAAATAATAAAGAACATGTTACGCTTTTACACCCTACAAGACTTGTGATACAAGGATAAATAATATTTGTGCGAATGTCTGCAATACCGTTGAGGACACTTTTCATTATACCGACCGATTCTTGAATCGACCTAAGCATGTCTGTTCGTTTACCTGTTTTGCTTTCTTGTGTTCACGCCACATGTTGCAATTTTTAACATATTTTGGTGAAATTTTGTACACTGACGTGTATTAACCAAATCAGGACAAACGCTATTGCAAATGGTTCCAATCAAACCACTTTTTTACCATTTTCCATGTAACACTTTATTTTGAAAAGTCGAGGAATGAATAACTGTTGCGCGGTGTAGGCTATTTAATGCCGTCCTCCATTACAGTTTGCTTTTGTGTTAATTTTAAAGAATTAAAACTTATGGCCGCAATGTATTCTTTCACTCACAAATACTTTAATGCAAATGAATACAGTTTTCTAACCTTATTTTGTTGTAAATGTAAAGGAGTTCTTAAAAATGCATACCACTTATTTGCTAGATATAATGCCGTTACTTTTACAAATCAATGGAAAGAGGGTGCTACAAGTACGTATTATACTTGCTTTTAGTACTTTGAGCCAACGACCATTTCAGGTCTATACTTCTATAGGCGAACATTAACAAACGATAATTAAACTAAATATCGCTCAATTTCTTCTGAACGATGAAATTGAAAAATGGCGCCATAAAGCTTTGATAAATTATTCGAATTATTTTTCATGTTATGCAATATTTAAAGAGTTCAAAAATGAAAGAAAGCCTTTCTTTTGTTGTTTCTCCTTTTTCCATTCTCTTTCGTTTCTCAGTTCGTTGCGTAAATAAATACCACCAACATGATGGGAATTAATTCCTCAGCAGAAAAAAGCATTAAAAGCCAATAAATATTTATTTTTCAATCTCTATAAGTTTACACAATTCGCTTAGAACTCGAAAACTACTATCTTTGGGCAGAAAATGCCGTCAAATAGTTTTAATGGACACTAAAATAATTGTGTTCTTGTAACATTCTTGTTCTTAAGGAGCTATTCATTCTGTCTCAATAAAATAATTTGTTTGCTTTCCATGTGATTTTGAACTATTTTTTTGCTTTTCAAGGTGCGCTGATCTGATCCTCCTCTTTTCTAAAGACTTCCTACATATAATTCCATACCGATCAAAATTGATTCTCGATACAAAATATTGTTTACTCGCGATTGCATGTCTAACGTAAGCAACAAAATGCAGATATGAATAAATACTTTTCGTCGCTCATGCAGATCAGAGTCCCTTATTCCAACTTCTACTCTGTTCTCAACTATAAGTTCGCTTCGATTAAATTGTCACCTATTATAAGGCATTCATAAATAAAATAAGACGCAGATCACATGAATCATTCTCTGTCATCGCACCTTAGCAGTTGTTTCGATAAATCTCTCTTTATACTGGTTTTCTTAAACCTACCGATGGCCACTGTAGCACTAGAATTCGCTAAAGTTGTTTCCCATGCAATAGCAAAACGATCGTAAATGCATTTCTACTAAACCTTTCGATGATTATTAATTGAATCGTTTAATTAACTTAAGTCTTAATAATGATTAAATTATACTTTGTGTTTATGATTAACAAAATTAAAAAAAAATAAAAGTCACAAATTTCATCAAATTTTACAAAAGAAATTGCAATTCGTTGTAATTTCCCCAGCTTGAAGCATTAATGAAATTAAATTTGACTAATAATAAAAATCGCCCCAATACTTGGTTATGAACATGTAAGTTCTGAGAAATAATTTATAAAAATGATTAATAAGTTACACTCACTGACATATCCAAATAGACAATATATCTCTGTATGTAATATATAAAGCGGACAACGAAAGCGAGAGATTTGGTTTTTCTAATTGCTATCGATGATTAAAATTTCGAAAGAATTTCCGTTAGAAACACGTGGGATGTTTTTTTTTTTTTTGTAGAAATGTGATCCGAGGATTATGAGAGGTAGAAAAAAGGGGGACAGAAAATTTCCAGTGTCTTATGTAGAAATGTAGTCCGAAGATTATGGCAGCAAGAAAGAGAGGGATAGAAGTTACCCACGTTTCCTGATACTCTTGATATTAATTTCAGAAGTTTGCTAAACACGTACACCTTGCTGTTCTTTATGCTGCAAAAGGGTTACATGTGTATTAGTCACGCTTATTGACAACGTCGAGAATCAATGAAAACACACATTGATGTTGATATGTTCGTTAATGATTGTGTTTTGTTCTACAATGAATGCGTCTTTCGTACGTATTGAGCGCTTACCTTAACACAATAAAAGGGCAATTGTTCTAATAAAAGATGGATTCGTTTTAAAACTTTTTAACTTAGGGGCTATGGAAGGATGCGAAATACGTAAGAACACTATAATTGTCCAGAGGCAAATTTTGCCTATCCACCTCATTAGATAAACGATTAACTGAACGACCAACCAAGATATATTTCTTAAATTGCGGATCTGCGTTAACATAACTTAACGCGTCATTTTTCAGCTATCTTTTTGGACTTTTTTGGCTTACAATTCCACGAAAAAAGCAAGAATGCTTCTTACTCTTCCGTTTATTTTCAAACTTTAACGTAGAAGAATTTACCTAATGTGCTTCCAACTCTAATATTTATTATTGCTTAAGAATTACAACAATGCAGAGATGGAAAAGTGTGGTGTCAGACTAGGTCGGCACCTACCTGTTACTAAAATTTATCCTATTGATACAAATAGAACGACAAATTTAGTACACCGCATTTTTTATATTCCTCGTAGCGGTTCTAAGAGTGAGACATAAAATGTTCATCGAATTACTCTAAATGCTGTTATTATGAATTTTTGATTATTTTACAATAACAACTCTGTTTGTGTGTTTCTTGCAATGGGGAAAAATGTTTATTAAAAACTCCATACGAGACGTATGAACGACATTTAATTTACCCTATTGACAGAGAAGTGTTGAATTTTCTTGATTATTATAAAGAAAATAATTATAACGTTATTAAAATATAACGGAGCGACAAAGGAGTCTTATAGCACTTGTTGTTGTACATAGTTTTTTGTTTTTATATTTTTTTTTATTTATTTTTTTATTTTTTCTGTATGATTTTTATGATCTACAACCGCTTGCTTGGGCATGCACAAGAGCACACATTGTGGTTTATCCTTGTACGAGACTTTATGCATATATGTAGGTAAGCGCGGCGCCATATCAACAGGATACTTGTATATGTTCGGAAAAAGGTAAACACCTCTACAGGAAATTTAATATGGGACCGAAAAAGGCGTTATGACCGACGGTATTCATTAAATGCTTTATATGTTATGATATGCATATAAAAACGCTAACACCCTATCAGTCCGTCATCTACACCCGAAAACACTTAAATAACCCTCCAAGCTCCTGTTGTTTTACACTGAAAATATTCCTACAATGAAACCGTTGCTCAGCACCTCTTGTTCTTTATATTTTTCGCTTTTTGTTTCCTATCCCTGTTGTTGTTCTACCAGCTATTACTGCTACCACCAACATTGCTACTACTACTACTACTACTACTACTATTACTACTACCATTATATTTTTCTGGCTCTTCAATTACTCAATTCAACTTTGTTTTGTTTATTATAGAAAAGAATTATTATTTATTATTATTATTTTTTTTTTTTTCATTTTTTCTTCATGTTTAAAAAAAGAAAATACTTTGAATGCAATTTTGTAAATTATTTTCCCTGTTTAAGTGATTATTAAGGTGTGGTCCATTACAATATTTTCGTTCATGTTTCATACACAATAAACCTTCAATGCGACGCAACACAACCACAGAAACTGTCATAAAGTAAACGAAAGCAAACGGTAAAGTCATGAATGTGCGTTTTTCTCTAACTCTAAATATTAACGCAAATAAACTTACGGCAATTGCAACAATTGTTCATTCTATTTGACATTATTCCTAAGTGACTCGAATAGCAACACACTTTGGATTTATCATTCTGTCATATAATATAGTTTCAAGTACCCAAGTAACGAAAACCTCCATAAAGAATAAACATAATCGTAGTCCTTCCAACTAAGTGCAGCTACTACGGATTCACTTAAACATTCACCTAAACGCACCGCCGCATCGGCGAAAACTTTATTATTAATAAGTTATTCACATATTCGACCTAAACTGAATAAATTTCGGTCTGCTGATTCCCTTTATTATTACAGCAAGACTTTACTTTACTTTATTGTTTTCATACTTTTGGTATTCATTTAACGTACTTTTAATTATATTCTTTTGGTAGCAGCCTTAACTGTCTTAGTCTTTAAATAAAGCATAAGAACAATAAAAGTTTACGTTCAAATCAGACATACACTAAAGTGCTCCTCACCTCAAATTACTGTCGACGTGACGTCGTAAATGAAACCTATCTATCTATAAGTGCGCAGATGTCATATTATTTATCGTGATGTACATACACTGTAGCGTTTAGAGTAAAATATCCCAACCTTTTTAATATTTTGACAATATAATGATAGCGCTCTATATAATACAGTATTACACAATGGCTTATGATATGTTCATAAGCTATTTAGCTATTCCTAAAAAATAGATAGAAATCCTAACTGATTTACCCCGAAAAGCAAAGGATAAGAGAAAACGAATACGTCCTACACAAATTTTACGAAAACCACTACAAGGACGTACAGGCTTATCTTACCATTACATTATTACATTTGGAATACCTACAAATTTACGAGAGAACGGTATAAATAAATTCGGCGAAGTGATTTACCAATGCCTGTCTATCCGTCGTAAGTTAGGGATACATTTCGAGTTGGTAGAAAACGGTAAAAAGCCTAGAAGAAGAAAAAAGAAAGAATTTTAAAACATATTTGTTCTTAAATTATTGCTCTATATATATATATTTAAAAGACCTGAATACTTTGCCTTGATCCTTGAATTTGAAGTTAGCTAAATTATTGCTTCATCTCCTAACTGATAAATGGGGGCTGACGAAAGATAAGTTCATAGTAAAGTGCAAAGTTTGGCCACATAACGGAATTCCTTTTGCAACAATATACTGAAATTTGCCTCGAAAAGTAAGCGTAAGTCCGATATTTTCAAAAGGTAAATGCAACATCTAGCTTATATGGAATCGACCTTTCGTGCTGCGAATGCGGTTTGTAAGCTGATATGTGATTTATATGCAGGCTGTCGGGGAAAAGATCAAACGTGAGACGATGTACAAAAAGGAGATACCCACCGATTATGTACTAAGTATTTTTTAAATGATTTAAATGAAAAACAAAAATGGTGTCAAATAAAAGTTAGAACTTTCAAGGAACGAAAATGGTAGCTTATGCTAGTTCAACATGTACATAATGTTTAGTTATGTAATAAGATGTTTAAGCTTACATAGCGTAATACATTAAGCCTTAAGCTCTTTGCTTAAGCTTTTTGACACGACATATCTTGTTTCGGTTTGAATTTCTCGTGTTTCATTTCGGGATGGTAAATAAAGTTCAGAAAATGTGTGCAATGTGTGACTACGAATCTGTCGATTTTTTAGTAAAATTGAAGGGACATTATAACGAAATGCTAGGAACTGCTTTTTCATTGTCCAACTTTACTTTACAACTATTACTTCTCCGATCTTTTATGCAGCCTACATTCATAGTGCGAAACGGGCAACTGGACAAAATAAAGCACAATTCGATAAAGTTCTGACAAAAGCAGCATCTTTCCAACAAACAATAAATCCATGCCCGCGTATATTTTAATTATTCTTATCCTCCTCCGATGGCTCGACGTTTGACATATTGCTCTCATACTTCGCACCCTATTGCATTAGTTTTGCATGCAGTTTTCCGTGGTGACGGTTTCATTTCGTGCGAACAAACAATACTACACCACAATGAGCTGATCGCTCCAATGGGTTCGCCAACTTTGCCGTCAACGTTGATGGCTCGTCCATTGCATCATAATAATTTGGACTTTAGCTACCATAAAGCATCCACTGTTCATTAGTCGCAATGATTGACCGACACTTTCGTTCGAATTAAGCAAAAAATGCAAGGTTTCCCGCAAACGACCTTTTGTTGGCGCAGAAGCACAACTATTTAAAGCTCCAAGAAGCTACCTTGTGTACGCTTCTGTAAACTCACACATCTGGAAGATAGTACTTTCGTAGAAGGAAGTCACAGTTATGTTTAGCACCCAGCAACATCATCTGCACTCGCCCTTAGAGAAAGGCATTCATACTCTCGATCAGTATTAAAGATTTTGATATTCTGTAGAAATTTTATACCTGGAAAGTTTTGGAAAAGGATGTCTTTTCTAACCTTTTTTTCAGAATTGGTCAAAAGACGCTTCTTAGAAGCCCAAAGTTGTTTGGCAAGAACTTTTTTGAATAATTGAAAAAAAAAAGAAACTGATTCTTTCAATCTTATCAGTCAAAAAAGGTTACCTCTTCCGTGGTATAACCGTCCTTTGGTTAATCATATATAATTTTATATTATTATATGTGTGTGTTTTTCTTTTTTACCTTCATATATTCCCTCCACTTTGTTCAATTATACGAAAATCTCACTAACCTGTTGAATATTTCATAATAATTGTCCACCTCACTCGGATTAATCCCCGCGGATTTCTCTTAACCAGCATAATATGTGACCTGACTTAGTTTTCAAAGCAAATGGCGTAAATATTATAAAAAAAAAAAAAAAAAAAGAAAAACATATTTTAACTAAGCACTGAAATATTCATTAAAGACAATTAATTACAAAAAATTCATCATAGAAAAATAGTTTCATTGAAATAATTAGCTTTTCACTAAATAATTTCGCAGTGACTGCTCCATATAAACTAACAAATGGGGCAGACGGGAAAAGGGTACAATATAGCTGCGAATACAGTATGACTTCGTGTTTGGCTGCAATTGCATCCATTAATGAGAATTTTTAAGATTTTTATCTCACGTCATTTATAACAAGACACTGACTGTAAGCAGACAAATGGAAAATCTAAGGCTTAGGGCCTACTATTCAGCTGGCTAAATGCCCACTAATCCCAGTTGTACGGAATACGAAGTGATGATTAATTTATGAAAATAAAAATGAAAGAATGCAATTTACAAAACAATTAAACGCACCTAAATAGACGCAATCATTAAATGAACGATATTAACTTTAAATGTAACCATAAAGACAGCAACGCCTTCGTAAGTGATGTAGTAACGCGAAAGTTATGAATAAGTGGTGCATGAAATAAGTTTTTGCTTATACTGTTTCATTGTATTGTTCAAAAATATGCCCAGAAGAGAATTTAGTAATTATTTTACATTTCACGTTCACGAATTTCAAACCTTAGTAATGAAAAATTACTTCGACTCGAAAGCATTAAAGGCGATCAACATTTAAAATATGTTCATTGACGCACCATGACGCACTTCTTTGCTCGATTAACTTTTATCGTTTTTTATCATAGCATCGTTGTTTTTTGTTTAGAATAAATCGTGTCGCTTGGATTTCCAAAGCCTTTCCTTAACTTGACGCTTTTAACAAATACTTTCGTTTTTTTTTTTAAATTTTCAGCCTTTCTTGGTAAAAAAGAAAATTAACGAATAGATGTTTTCTCTCATGATTCACTAAAGAACAGCACAGACCTAATATAGGATCTAAGTGTTACTGCTGTCTGGATGGGCGATATCCTCCGCCTAATGCTACAAAATTCCCTGCAGAACTTTTTTGAAACGCAAAAGCTGGACAACTCAAGTGAAAGGGATTGTCTTGTCATAGTTTATAAAGTGATGAGAACACTCATCACCAATGCTTTCAAGTCAATGTCCTCAAGTCAGATCGTTCAGTGAACAGCATGGAAATTGCTTTCTCGCAATTACTCCATTGTTTTTGGCAACTTCTAACTACTTATTGCTTTTCGATTGTGCTTTTCTTTTGCCGCAGTATATACCTATTTTCCTACTTTTTATTTTTGGATATTCGCGGAAAAAGCCATCAACTTTTACGGTACATCTGATAACATGGTTTTGCCCTGCAAAGAGAAAGAGAGAGAGAAATAGGTTTTTACAAAGTTTTTTCATTTATTATGCAATTCAGCAGAAAACAGCTTATCTCAACGACATAGTATCTGACGTCTACGTTCAAGAATTCTTACAATTCTTCTCTGTCTGCCGAGTTAAAACGTCAACTCTCAAGTAATGTCTAGTCTGAACAGCTGCGACTCATGTACCTTGACATTTGGGATACTGATACGATGATATGAGAAAAAGGTTCAACAATTGTTCGATTTATTTTGGCAACGAAAACTTCTGTCAAGCAATTTACGAACTTCATAGAAATTTTTTAATCATAATAGCAAAAAATTTTATTCTATAAATCGGCAGAAAAATATCTTTACAAACAGAGTGAATTTATCGCAATCATTTTAACATTTAGTTGACTTTGTCTAGAATGCTCAACGATTAACAATAAAAAAATTAGAAAAATATTGCAATAATGTTGGTTAAAAAACTTACTTTAATAATAATAAAAAAAATCAAATTCAGGTTTTTATTATTTTGCATAAATTAACTCAACCACATTTAGCTGTGTGAAATTTTTTACGATCTTACGATTTTTATAAATTTTTTTAAAATAAATTTTGAGACGCAATAAAAAATTTTGTAAAAAAAAAAGCAATAAAAACCGTTTAAGGCGAATATTAAGGATCACTACCCGCAGTCATATTATGATGCTTAAAACTTAGTAATAAACTGTTCTTTACTAACGTCTACTGTAACTACGGACTATAGATAATCGGTTTTTACGTCCTGCGGCTTATATGTTTTGAGGCGAATTAACGACAATTCTAATACTCGTTAGTGCGAGCATATCAGCGGCCAGTAAGAGATTATATCAAATAGGCTGACATGTAGACACTTCTTTCTTTCTTTGCTTCTTTAGATTAGTTTGTACTTGTTTGTTTGCAGAAAGCAATCGCACATGAGTCTTATGTATAGATATATATAAAAAATAAGTAAACATGATAACACACAACCGGCCGCTATATATATGTAGACATACAAATCTATCCGTGTGTCCATCGACCTTACGTGTATATATGCGTAGAAATAAAGACGTAATACCAAGCACGATCTAGTTCATCTGTCCGCCTATCCTATCACTAGTTGAGTTAAAAAATTTCTTATAGGTATTTCGGGTCTTTACAAAGCGATTGACAAAAGTAATAAACCACTTTTTGCACTTTCTGAATGTAAAAATTGCAAACAAAGAACCGCTTTTCATACAAAAATTATTTTAACAAAAAATTCTAAAATGTTTATAAATAGTAAATTAACAACACCAAGAACAACAATAAGAGCAACAAGGGGGAGCGCCATTGTCAGCATCATTAACATCTTCGAAATATATATAAACAAAAGCGACATTAACAATTGACAGAAAAAAACAAGCCAACAGCCAACAATTCACGCGTACGTACGTACGTTTATTTGTTATTATTATGATGCACGTTAATAATAATGAAAAAAGAAAAATGAAAAAAACTATGATGACTGACTGACTGACTGACTGACTGACTCGAAACGTTGCCACATGTACGACCGTCGCCTTGTCGTAAATCCATGAACTGGAAAACCTTGAAAACTCAGCTGTAAATTTTTGTGTATATCTATTGTTGTGCGCTGTGCTGTTAATGTTCGTTTCAATATTTATTTGTACAGATATTTCTTTTATTTATAGCCAGCAAAATATTAATAAAATGCTTACTTAATGCTATAAATAATTTCAATTTAAGCTACGGTCAGCGAGAAAACTTCCTAAAGTTAATTCAAATTGTTTCATACGCCTTCCAAGTTAGCAGTCGCTCCATATCACTTACTCTTTTCTCACTTCTCTCTAACCATAACCGTGTTATCAAAAATTTGAAGTCTACGCGGAACGATAGATTAAATTAAGTTTATCTTGCTCCATCTTTTTTTTTTTTTTTTTATTAGAGGATTTCACTTATCTTTTGTGAAAATCAAACGTTCAAATGTGCATTTCAGGATGCATCCTATAGCTTAAATAAAAAAAGGACCGTCAATCAATAGCTAATGACTAAAAAAAACGAAACAAACTTGAAAGAATCCGATATCAAATTTTTTTTAACAAACGGTGGATATCCACCTGCAAATAAATTGATGAGTTTGCTATAATAGGTGCTCGGCAAAGCAGTTTAATGCGCGTAGTCGCGCACTTGCACGTGTGGGTAACAGAAATTTTTCATTTTATATGCTTTCGCGAAACCTGTCATTTTACTAACTTTGTCAAAGCTTTCCTAACATGCTTCAAAGACTTTTCTATACGTATCTTATTCAAGGTTTTAATGCTTTGCTTACGCTTGTAAGAAATAACATAAGAACTTAAAGAGATATGAAAACTTGAAGAATTATAATAATTTTCTTAAGCCGTAACAACCCATCCAATAGTATTTTTTACTTTTAAAAGGATGTTCTAATAATAATTTTTTAAAAATCTAATTATCTTAAACTAACACAGTGTATATACGAGCTTTACACGATAGATATACAGAAGTAAAACTTGTATTTTGGTTATGTGGAGAATTAGAAGCATTTTTCGTTGATGTGATGAGCAAGTGCCGATATGATGATTATAGCAATTTTTCGACCGAAAATTCAGTTCAAACCATAGGATGTAGGAAGAATATATAAATATATGTTATACGTAAAATATTCATTCATTCATTAGGAAGAATATATAAATATATGTTATACGTAAAATATTCATTCATTCATTAGGAAGAATATATAAATATATGTTATACGTAAAATATTCATTCAGTCATTATAATCCGAGTATCTATCGTGTAAAGTTTTGATATACACAAATTTTGATATGCTGCCTTGATTATGTAATGTTATGTGTAATGGCTTCGGTGATATGTGCTGATATGCATATAATATAAATTAAGTCGTACGATAAAAACTGAAAGATCCTCAGAGAGGGTGTGTTCGCAATCAGCAAAATATTCCATCAAGACGGACCAACCTCATTGGCCGTTGGCCACACTTCGTTGGAACAATGACATTTGTGAAAATTTAAACGAAATTCCAAGTTGGCGAATGAATGGACATAGTTCAAATTAGATAGTAACAATAAATTTAGAGAAAGGGACGAAAACCAGAAATTTAAAAATATCGCTCACCAGCCCTAGCAAATATTGACGTGAAAAATTTATAAAGATTACCAAACAACTCAACGTATAGAATGCTATCAAAGCCTACTATTTCTTGTTTAATGCTAAGATTTGACAGTAGTAACTACAACATGCTTAACTCAAACACTTCTGCCCTTCATTTTGTTGTTCAAGGACTTGACTTGACTTGACTTGAGAAATTGTCTGTGTAGAGAGAAAGATTTACTCTTCCTTTCCTTTAAAGTTCGGTTTCTTCCATCAAATTAATTACGTTGCCCAACCTAAGCCTCAAAAAGACGCTATAGTTTGTTCACCGCAACTAATAAACCTTTCCGGGAAGCATTTTGCATTTAATAAAACTTCAAACAGTTGCAAAACTTCATTCTTACAAACTTCGACATATAATAACGATATACATGTCATCCATCAATGTCCAAGTTTTGTCCAATTATCGCAACACAATCACGATAAAAAAAAAATTGAAAACAACGTTAGACATTTTTAGCAACTAAATAAACGCACCACAAAGCAAAAAACGCTACCATTCGCAGTGTATATGTGTATGTGAATATGTAACACAAAAATCCCATGCAATATAATCCCTAACGTATAGCTTGTACACACCATGTTTTAATTTTATTATTGTTATTATTGTATTTAATTTCCGATCTTTCCACTCTTTACGATCTTGATATATGAAGTTCGCTACAGAAGACGTCTTAATTGATCCAACACGTTTTCATTTAACGACGCCCTTTGTTATGATAGTTATGATAGTTGGCACAAAAAAAAAAAAATAGAAGAAAACAAAGAATTTATACAATCGCTCGCTCAGGTGTAACAAAGCAAACACTGTACCTGTAGATCGGTTAGGTAGACGTCGTTTAGATGCAATCACACGGTTTTTACGACAAACGATTATTATATTCTTATGATAATAAGCAATTAATCCTGGTTAATCGTTTTGAAATTATACAAGATGAACATAAATATTAACACCATCGTAACGTATACGCGTACGCATGATGAGAGGCAAGACAACAGGCACTTAGCGGATAGAAATTGTAATGGAATCGTACTTGTGTCTGCGAAAGGTGTTTTGACTATTAAAGATGATTAGTAGTAGTAGTAGTAGCAGTAGTAGCAGTAGTAGTAGCATTAGTAGTATTTGTATTAGTATGTTAGCGAGAAGAGAGCGCGTGTATTCATAATATAGAATAAAGACCGCAGTAGCATACAAACGCACTCGTGTACGATCAAGTGCAACTAAACATTTATGTAAAGATGTTGATAATGATATTTTTACATTTTTATATTTTCTATTTGCTGTTCGCTTGTTGCTGTTTGCTGTTTTCCATAAAGAAAATTCTAACGTTTGACTACGCACGCAAGCATCAAATAAATAACAAGTTCATACTTTTTTTTTTTTCTATTCGTCTTGTATGCGTAAGAGCAAGATTGCGCGTGAGCGTGCGTTTCTGTGTTTATTGTGTGTAGATGAATAGTGAATGAGGGTAAATGAAAAAAATTATTTTTTTATTTTTTCTTTTTTTTTTTTTTATTTGTATTTCCATCCTAAATGAAAATTAATTGCTTTTAAAGTAATGATGACGGTGGTTAACTTGGTCAACTTGCTACTCAGTGTCTATGTATGGAAGCCAGTGGTATGTCTTGTTAGTTAAAAACTTTCATTATCTTGATCCGCATAGAATATATCAGTTGCACATTGATGAAAGAAGAGTTTCACGCAGTAATGCTATGCTAAACATCTTTGACGTCCCGCATAAATGTTAATTATCTGCAAAAACAAAATAAGTAAAAAAAAAGAAAGAAAGAAAATAATGAGAAAGAAGATCTCTATATATATTTTTATCATTTTTAAAATATTTTACCACATAAAAGCCATGAAAGCATGGTTTTCTATAACATAGTCCATGTCGTATTGCGCAGCTTCTCAGGAAAAAGAAGCAGCTTTATATAAAGCAATGCCAAAGTTAAAATTCGTAACATAGGCGAAAATAAAATATTCAAAGAACTCGCCTAATAACTCAGCGCAAAATTTTTGACATCAAAAACATAGAAATCTAAAATTCGAACTTGTTGCGAGCTACTATTTAATTTCGAGCTACTACTCGTGACGATGAAAGAAAGAAGGACGAAATTTAATAGCAGGTTTGCCGTTCTGTCTGACCTTGGAGTGGATTTAGTATAACAGGTGGACATGTTTAGATGCATCCCAAATTTGAAACTGGACAAAGGTTTATTGGGCTTTTGAAGCTTGTTTTTGTGCGTTATAAAGGTATTGAGAAAAATAATTAAATTTCGATACACTATTATACTTGGTAGGCGCGGTCAAGAGCTTTTATTTTTCTACGGCTATGAATATGCAGAATATGCGATCAAACTTGTACACGTTTGTCTGCTATATATTTTTGCGGCCAAGGGAATGTTCACCACAGATATTACACAAGCGGACAGACGGACATTATTTAATCGATTCAGAATTTGATGTTGGGGTCTCTAAAACTTCTTTCGGGTATTTACAAATGTTTTGACAAAATGAATATACCCCCCACCCTTTGGTTATAGATGGCTTTAATTACTAAAATAAATTGACGAAGCGGGAAAAATAATAAGAAACGTTAACGCACTGCAAATAAATATAATTCCTTTTTTTACACGTCTTTCTGAAAATGAGTAGTGATAATAATAGATAATCGAGATACTTTCTTGTATGTATAAAAATACATAACATGCGTGCATGTTTTGATGGAGAGGAACTCATGCGGCGTTGTTTGCAGCTAACATACGATTAAGTATGTTTGGTTTGTTAATCTCTTAGAGATTACATGAGCAAATTCCTCGCACGCTCACACGCCGTGAATTGATTATAACATAAACAAATTCGAAATTCTATAAAGTATGCTAATAAATGTCAAAATATGCCAAACTCATCATCACATTAAACATTTACCCAAAAAGTTTGTACTTGTGAACCCAAGAGGCGAGGTATTTTTTGCAAGTTTTGCTGTGTAGATGATTTGTTACGTAAATCGGATACGAATTAAACTTACAAGCACTAACTGTTCGCCTTTTCTTTTTTTTTTTTGGAAAAATTAGTTACGTTTCCACGTTTATGTTCTGTTTTTTGGTTAGGGAGAAAGGTGGGTTGGCTTCATAACTTTTTCGAAATTTGACAAATTTTTTCAAATCGTTTTCGCGACAAAATTCTCTGCTTTAGTAATATCGCAGTGGCAATATAGCCTCAGAATGCTCAGATTGATAATGTTTCCAATTCCAATTCGTTCCAATCTAGTAATTTTGAACCTTCAGAGTCACCTTATGACCTACATTTATGTTTTATTTGGTTCGATCTCGGGCCTCCCTCAAGCAAGTGTATATATTCAGCGAATATAAATTTCGAGCCTCCGGTTATAAATTTTCATTCATTTCACGTTGCACGATAAGTTTGCTTGTTCTTTCTTGATGTTTCATACACCTTTTTAACGCATGATAGTTACTTATATTCAAATGCCATGTGCCATATGTGTGTATGCGTGCGTTATGTTGTTTGTGTACGTATACACAACGCATTAAATGAAAATGTTAGTTACGTATGTTAATTTGATTTTTATTTAACCTCATTTTGTGTTGTGGCTGCTGATGATGCTGGCGAATTAGAATAAAATGAAAACTAGAAAAATCTTGCAACAGAAAGTCTAATTTAATGTAAATGCATTAAAGATGCATATACATGCACATGCACACGCACGCATAAACACAAAGGCACTTATACACACAGGTATATAAAAAGAAAATGTTAAAGAAATTGAAATTGATTTTAAGTTAATAATAAGTTTTTGTTTCCTATGCATATTGGAAGCAAAGTTTTATTGATAAGGAAGAGGTGAAGGCAATTTACTTTTGTAAGCTCTTACTCCTTCATTCAATGCTACCGATGATGTTGATGATGACGTTCATGTTGTTCGGGTATTAGATTGTCCGTATGCTGGTTGGTTAGCTGGTTGGTCTGGTTCGTTGCTTGGTTAGTTACTTGGTTGATTGTAATTACCTACTAAGCATTTTGCATTAAATGCACTTAATTGCCGATGCACAAACAAAGTTGCATTTTGCTGCTACCATTGTTGTTGTTGTTTTTACATTTTTGCTTTTTCTACTGATGTTGTATGAGCCCTATAATTATGTTGCTACAGTAGCAGTTGCATATTTTAACAAAATTAAGCAGCAACACAAAAAAAAAGGAAGCAAGCATTGCAACAACATCAATACACTTTCGCATATATATGCTTGTGCCAGGGAACACACATGGGTTGTGTCTTCTCTCTCTTTAGTTTTTCCTTATTTTCGCTTTTTTTTCTTATGAATTTTTCTTTTTTTTTTTATTCTTATTATTAGTTTTCATTTATTAAAAATAAAAATAAGCAAAAAAGCAACTCTCGACTTTTTGCACAAAATTAAATTAAAATTATGCCAGTCACTCTTTAGTTCCATAGGTAGGTACAGGTACAGCCTATCATTGACTTCGGCGTTGGGGCACCGGCACTGGTTATGCTATCGCAACAACAGCAAACACGCACTTTAATTCCATTATAGAAGCACAAGCGTGTTTACACTAAAGTCGCCATGTGGAACAAAACAAAAAAAAAAAAAAAAACTAGATAATAATAATAATAATAATAAAGAAATAAAGAGAGAGAATAAACAAAATGTAGAAACATGCCTGCACTTCTTAATTAGTCAAACACTATTTGGCTTTTTACTCTTTTCAGCGGAAGTCAAATTAGCAAAATAAAAATAAGAAAAAAAATATTATTTATGCATTTACCTTAAAAGCTTTTCCATTTGTAAGCAATCAATTAATGTTTAATGAAGCAAAAACATTATAGGAACCAATATAACAAATGAAATTTGCATTCAATTCTGTAAAAGCAAAAAAAAGTTAATTTTATTAAAAAGAAAAACAAGCAAAACGATAATAAGTAAAACTAATAATATATAAATTATTTGCCTAAATTGCTAACCAGCCCATAAAAAAATTTTGAAACGACAAAATAATAATAAGAGAAACGGAAGAGGCCTCTCATAAGCACTCTCTTAACTCTCCTTTTATTTGACGTTTAACTCTACAATTCTCGGAAAGTGTTCCTGATGGTCAGAACATCATTTTAAGACATCTCTCATCAAAGACCCATCCATTCATGCTTCATTAAAAGTGCAATATCAAGTCTGCTTTCCAAGTCTGCCGGCTATCTTCATTTGGAAGCATAATAATTTCATCACTTTATTTGACATACAATGCATGGTCTTTTGGGATAATTTAGCCCGTTTGCCAATTTTTGCACGTTATGTACGTCACTTCAGTTCTGAAAGTGATCAAAACGAAAAATGGATAAGAGCGCCAAGTTTGGAAAGACTGCACAGAATAATTTATTCATAATAGTCCCTCTTTTTGAGCTTGAGGAAGTGTTAACTACCACGTCATGTCAGTTCGCAGCCATGTTTGCGGAACGAGTTTGCTTGGAATTTCCGCTTATGGAAAGAGCGATTGAATTGATTTCTAGATATGATTACCAATGAAAATAGCGACTAAAGAATTCATCCCAAGTTTCTTAGGCAAAATCCGTCATAACCTTGAACGGTACTTACAGTAACAGTGTAATCCATCAAAGTGCGTGCGCATGGTAAGGAGGAAAAAGTTCGGCTTAGTCCTAGAAATCTTTTAAAGTATAGCGAAATTTTTAAAAATTTTACCTAGTTTTCAACGGACAGTTACTCTCGTCTGAGTTAATAAATGTCGTCTCTTTTTTAATGGTTATTGGACGGTCACCTTTCACACGCGCAATAATTTACTTCGATAAGGCTAACATGCTCAAAATTACGCGAATCTAAAGCCATGTGTTGGAGTAAACGGCACGAATTTGTTTTCCTGGATCTATTATAAATTATTTAAGGATAATTTTAAAGCTTTGATCGCACATGATGTACTTGTCCAATATACAAGGCATTCTCTTAAACGAAAATCGCCCTTAAGGCCGAATCTTTTCTTTTGAATAAAGTGAACTTTTACTGTCCAGCAAATCGATTAATTGCATCGACTAAAGGCAGCGTTATTCCATTTTGCGAAATCTTATATCACACAAGTTTTAATTATCATTAGTGGGTAAAAACGACTTCATTCGACTTCCGTCTTACATGATAACTAAAAGAAGCGAATCTTAAGAAGCGTTCAATTGCCTTAACTAAATGTGCTCTAATCCGTTTTATATACTTATAAAATCTATATAAATTCTTGAATCTTTTTATGTTCTTATTCATATAACACGGAGAAGATCGGAAAGGAGTGATGAAACAGAAAGAATGGCCCCAGTCTAGGGGGGGGTCCAGCCCAGTTTATACGTTTTATGTCATTACCGACTGAACTACGACCAAAGTAAACTCTACCGCACTTGAGATTTGAAACTGCGAACATTGATTTAATAGTCGCGATTCTTACCCACGCAGCTACCTGGGCGGATGTCTGCTAAAAAGACTTGCAAAAAATAACCGCCTCTAACGATAGAGGTAAACAAAAGGTTTGCCTAAGTTGAGAAGAAAACTTTAAAAAAGAGGACAAAACAATTTTAGACATTTATTCAGCGCACGAGACAAACGAGTTAATGAAACAAATTTATTGAGGTGTGAGGCTGGTTAATGAAAGCATATTTGATTCGTTTTTAACTGACACTTTTTTCCATATCTACCTAAGGCCTTGCCTACCTTCATTGTAGCCGAACTTGTTTTCTTAATCCCGTCTCTTTCTCTTTTTCCTCTCTGTCTAAAAATGCATTTCTTAACATATTTTCATGGATTAGAAGATCTATCGAAAATAGAATTTTTATTAATGTTTTAAGGCAAAGAATGAGTAAAAAAGAGATAGAAAACCATTAACAATTCCAAATCATTGTGTTCGAGCACAAGGTGAATTCTAATTTATTCATTTTCAGTTATTTGTACTTGTTATAGTTGTGCATTTATTATTGTTATTGTTATTTTTGTTGCTGTGGCTGTTGCTGTTACTGTTGCTGTTGTTCTGTTGTTCTGTTTGTACATTTTTGTTACGACTTTATATTTTGTTAATTGCGGTGGTAACAGAAGAATAACAACAACAACAACCACATAAACAAGGGCGCTCACGTACTTATGGATATACAACTTATTAAAAAAAAGCACATATATACATATATATATATATATATATATATATATATATATATATATGTGTGTGTGTGTGTGTGTGTGTATGTGTATGTACGTTGATAGACATATGTATACATATATACATGTATTATACCTACGACCAATACTACCACTGCTACTAACTGTAACAAAAGCAGCAAGAACAAAAAATTTATATTTGTATTTTGTTGCTTTTTTGTTTTTGAAAACCTTTTTACAATTGGTAAATTCCATTTTATATGCGCACTTGCTCAAATATCATTGGATGTTATTTTCATAACAAAATACAATAATTTTTTTGCGTTCTTTTCCGTATAACTATTTAATAATTTTTTGTTTTTTTTTTTCGAAATTTTATACGCATATTAATTACATTTAGGGTGTGGAATTATTTATGCATTATTATTTATTCATAAACAATTGCACACGTTTATACATAGCTATAACATATTTGTGTGCAAATAAATAAACTCATGCTTAAAGAGGCAAAGTTAATAAATTGGGTTATGACCCATCAACCCATCATCATCATCATCATGCAGGCGAACGATTAATAAGTAATTGGCCTATTAATCTCATTGAAAGTTTATAAAACAATATAAATATATATATATATATATAATATAGTAATAACTGGCAGCAAAGAAAGCCACTTTATATTACCTATCATGGGTATTGCTTTCATTATTCAAATTAATGTCCGTCCCGACTTTTCATATTTCCTTTTCGGGACACTTACCTTATATGCTTACAAAATGTTATCGATACGATAATAATTTGCAGCACTCATACGCACAGAAGAACGGTTTTGTTTTCTCTTATATCTTCTGTAGCATGATATCGAAAGATATTCAATTGACGTTGATCTTCATTTATAATAGAAAACGAGCCAAAAAGTCACAACCGAATCGGGCTACAAAACGTCGTCTAATACATTTCTTTCGTTGCTTTGCGGATAAAATATCAAAACTTAGAAATAGTCGGTATAGAATGAGCTTCCTTCTCTCGAGAACTCCTATATGAAGTAAGGACAAAAAGTCGATCTATTTGATCCAAATTTTGTGCAATTAAATCGTTACAAAGCGTTCAAAAATATAACTCTATAATGCCGTATAAAGGCTTACTTCTTATCTTGTACAGGGTGGAATCCAAATTTTATGCAATTCATTTTTATATCAAATTCTATTATGGGCCAGCTTTCGTTATAAAGCATTAAAAAATATAACTCTCTGCCGTATAAAGGCTTACTTCTCATCAAAACTCTTGCACAGGGGGGAAGCTAGAATGACAATTTATGTAATCCAAATTTGGCGTAATTAAATTTTACATCAGCTTGCTGCTATGGCCAATTTTTCGCCACAAAATATTAAAAATTAGATCCTTTTGTCATACAAAGACTTACTTTTGACGATCCAAAAAATTATTACCATCCGTCTCAAATTTTTCGCATTAATTTAAGAGACCGAAAATGCTTTTAGATTTTAAGATTTTCTATTTACAATCTGGGGTCCTACGAATGCTCTGATCGGGACAGCAAAGAAAAATGCAAAGACGACGCTGAAAAACATAACCTTTAATTCGTCCGCACACAGGTTATTGTAGGCACTTGCTTTTAATTCTAACATAAAAACCAAATGCTATAGTAAGTCCGATTTGGAAGAAAAACAACTTCGTTATAATAATTTAGTTTGCATGGGCTTTGCGATGATTTAATATTCCCAACAGGACAACATCGAACAACATTAAAGAAAATTGAAGCAACAAAGGCACCAAACAATCATCTTCACTTACAACAACAAATTTCAACGTACATAAAGCACAAAAAATCAAGATTTAAAAAAAAAACTACCACAGTTTGCGATACGCATAATAAATCTTAAAAAATTTATTAATTTTTTTACCTACTTTTTAATATAGGAAATGGCCGAGAAAACGACTACGTTGCTTTTCACATAAGCTTGTTAATTGAACTACAAAAGACTCGAAAAATGTGATGGCCACATGTGTCCTCGTTGAGCCTTATTTGGCGCCCGCTTTAATCAAATCAAGAGATAAACGCCGGTACTATGTTTACATGTTCCCCATCTTTGATTTTTGTTCTTCCGAAGTTATCTTCGTTCGCTCTGTGAATTTTTCCTAAATAAAAAAATAAAAATAGAATAAATAAAACAGGCACAATTTAGCAGCGTTGAAAAAATAGGAAGGTAAAGACAAAAAGAGAGATGCACGAGATCTTGCCTCGATCACCAATTTTGCTTGATCACTACGTTGAAAAGTCGATCTTCTGCTAATATTGAAGAATATTTTCAGAGTCCTTAGCTGGGTCCTAAATTTAGATAATTTAAAAAGAATGAATTTTCAAATTTCATGGGCCATAAAGCAAAGTCTAGATAACGATAGTTGTTATATCTTACTGATACTAGTGCAGTACCTGTTGGTTTTTAAATGGTCGTTAAATGAACCAAAAGGTAAATACATTTAAAACATAACTCAACCGTGGTCATAACAGAGTAAACATCAGACTGACGAAGAATCACGAATGAATTCCCACTTATGCTCGACACTTATACGTGGGTTTTAATTAGGTATTGTGAGTCTAAAGAAGTATCGTCCAAAGTAGAGAGCAAAACCAGCAGCAGACCAGCTCTCATGAAACTTAAAGCATCGACTTATATTTTTTGATTCGGGGCAATTTAAAAAATTTTGGACATATACTAATAGCACTTAACTTTCATTATCCTCACTACTGTAGGTTATGTAAGCAAATATATGCATATATGAAAGGTGGAATTAGCTTCAAACTACCCCTTTGCTAAGATAATTTATATTTACGCAGTTATCTACTTTTCGCGTAAGTCTTTAGAAAATATTCCAGCATAACGCTAGAAATAAATAACTGTTTAAACTCTATTCGCAATTTATCAAACAGCGACTTGTCTAAAAGTGGTGATTAGTAACTTACCTGTTTTTTTTTGTTTTTTCTATTTTTGTTAAACGGAGTAACCAACCAATCGTCTTAATGAAAAGATTTAATGAAATAATATATTGGTTTCATAAACATGCAGGCATCTGTGCGCGTTTATACGTATATGTGTATAAGCATAAACAAATGTTTTCTAATATTGTGTGCACACTTATGCCTACATCTGCGGTTCCAACATATACATACATGCACATAAACCGGTTAGTAATTTAAATAAAATTATTTATCAATTTACATTATAGTACAGAAAAAAAAGCGAAAAAATTAAATATAAAAATTAATAGATAAATAGAAATTTAAAGGTCAATTGTAATATAACGAGGAAGTTTAATATGTGCATTTACTGTTGTCGTTACTGTTATTGTCTAAACCTAACACGTCTTAAATTATTAAATCACACTAACTCGAATTAATTTATTATGTGAACGGCATTAATTAGCCAACTTAACATCAATAATGTGTTTGATGTGTTGACTATATTGCCAGTGTTTGTTTCTTTTGGTTTGCAACGATCATATGCAAGCAATAGGACCCGTAGCATTAACTTCACAGACTGCTTTTCTCTGTTTGCGCCGAAAGTTAGAAGAATGTCCACCACTTCCATATATTCCTCCAAAACGAAAATTTTCAGTACATTTAGAAAAAAGCTTTGAGAGCTAAAGTAGTTCATCGGTTTTACTCATTTCACTGCAAACTTCGTTTGTTTTCTTTTTGGTTTTTTTTATTTATCGTGAACAACCACTCAGTGCACGTTCCCGGTGACGAGCCGGGAGAAGTGAGAAGCGAGAAAAATATAGGGAGGTGATGACCGCAGACCAGTGGACGCGTGCCCGATCGGTAAGACGTATGTGTTTATCGACTGAGCTCCGTCAATAACTGTGACCAAAGTAAGTCCTATCGCTGTCGAAATTTGAAAGCGCGAATACCACCTTGGTAGCCTGAGATCAATTGTCATTGGCATTTTTCTGTCTTCACTACTGGTGTTATACTATTAGCTAAGTTCAATACTGATTTGCATCGGATGAATGGATAATGATTTATATAAATGCATTTATTTTATGACTAATCGCTGTGGTCGACAGCTTGGGCAATTTCCTTTCGTCTTCTCGTGGCGAAAGCGCGCACAGAGTAAGACGGTTTTTTTTCTTTTGCTTCTTGTCATTCGTCTTGGTTTCATTTCATCGCACTATAACGACTATATATATGTGTGACGGTGACTTTCTTCTTTACCTAGAAAGGATGAAGGCCCGTAATGTTTTCATTCAAACTTCAATCAACCTCTAAGGAGGGAAGTCTTCAGTGTTAACGTCAGACATTGCATGCAGATTGTGATTTTAATTGAAGATCACAACTACCGTCATATCGTCCGCATATATAATATCCGTCTGATTTAAAATCCGGATAAACAACATCATGAATAAAGAAGTAAGTCGTCGTGGTTGTAGTTTTGATTGAGCGGAACATAAATGGTTATCTCACTGGCCTTAAGTTGAGCAAGGGTTGAATAAGAGTTTTGGCAAAACTTTAACGCAAGGAGTAATCTTCCATATTTAACAAGAACCTTGTATTTTAATTTTCTTTTAATTTTCGGTATAAAATTGACGTGACGAGTACTGAAATTTCGCCGCAAAATATCACACAAAAGTTTTCTTCTAAGCAAATACCCCTTCAAATGAAAGAATATTTTTTTAAGCAAAACTAAGTGACAGCACTGTTGCCATAACACTCCGTGTAGGTGGCGTTAGCTTCTAATGCTCAAAATATATTAATATACATAACATATGCGGAGAGTGAAAACTTGTTGTTAGACGAACAGAAACAAATTTCAGCTTTTTCGTAATTACGGAGAAAACTGGGAACTAATTTGGCAAAGTGAATAAAACTTATAATCAAAGTGAAAGAAAGAGAATTGTAGACTACATTTTATTCGAGACGGAGAGACGAACGAACTTCATCACGGACCATGGATTTAAAATAGAAATATAAGTTCTGCGTTACACATTTGAAGCACACTACTAATGATCAGTGAAAACAACAACTCATCGATTTAAAATGTCCTCCATGTTTGATAGAAAATGTTCGAAAGTTACGTGTAACTCATACGTCCAGTAATACCACAAGAGTTGATTGAATATTAATGAGTTGTGTGAGAGTGCAACAATTGGTAATCAAAAATATAGTGAGCTTACGGGAGATGAGAAACTATGTATTAATCATAATTAAATTAATCGGAGACTAATTACCACGATCTTTATAGTATTAAACTTAATATTTTTTAAACAACTTAATGTATGTAATGTATTTCATATGTCGTGGACTTCTAATAGCGACAGGTATCTAAAATACGGACTAATGCGAGTTACATTTTTCTACTCGTGGTTTGTAATTAAAAACAACACCAACAATAACGATTGCAATAAATGATCGTGTAACAACTTTTGAGCTTAAATTCAATTTCAACAACAAAACTACAACAAATAGATTATAAAAAAGAAAAAAATATCTGTCAAAAACTGGTTTTAGGAAATAATAAAGAAAAACTGATGAAAACAAGAACTCAACAAAACTTTTAAACGAAAAACAACCTTACAATTAAATGTAATTTAAATAATCTAGTTTTTGTTTATTTATGAGTGTGTGCGCGTATGTGTGTGTGTATCATTTTGAAATTTTGTGCTTTGTAAATATCACCATATCTGTACCTAAAGTATTATATATGTATAGTTATATATAGTTACGCCCCTTCTCGCCCCTCGCCCCTCTTTGCGTCTGCTTACAAACTTGGTTGCTTTTAATTGTCAAGTTCAAAATGCAAGCCTGTGAATAATCGAACAAGATTTTTTAAGATATTTTGTTATTCTTGTTGTTATTGTTATTATTGTTGTTGTTGTTATTCTAATCAACTCTTGCTGATTTAATGCATTCAGATTGTTTTGGCGGTCACCGCCGTCAACGCCAATCTTACGTATGCGGAATTGATCACCGCTATTATTAGTAAAGCAACGGCTGCAATAACAACAAGCAGCGGCAGCAGAGTTGCCGCCAAATATGGCACTAAACGTGAATTCAAAAACATTAGGTTGGGTTCACGTATGTTGTGAAAAATGTGAATATTTCGTAGTTAAAAATCTAAAAAAAAAAAAAGACTCAAATGCTTTCAATTTCAAGGTTCGCTCTGAACATTTGGAATTTGGTCTTATATTTGTTAATAAATGTAGTTGAATATTAAAAAACTCAAATCGAGTCGTTCGTTAATACGTTGTTGTAAGTTGTTTTCATTGGAAATGACAGTTTATGATATTTTTTGTTTTTCAGGGAAAATATCGTACGACAAAAGCGTAGATGTGGTTTTCAAGCAAAAAAACCGCATTTATATGTAAATCGACATATTTTTAAAGAATTTTTTATATATTGCTAATCGGTATTATTCTCGTAAATAATTTTGATTCTAAAATAATATGAAGTAAAACCAATATTTTTTTTTTTTTTTTTTATTTAAAAATATGACGCTGGTTTATTTATTTTAATGAATTTATAAGTCATAGATGTGTCAAATAAAATTCTGGAAGCCACACATAGCACAGGCTTTTTCAATTTGTACACCCTTCAAATTCTAAACGATGCCAAATAAAAAGTTCATAATTAAATTAAAGGGTCTTCATACTTACTCCTTGATTTACTTTTAAGCTTCATAGCCATCTTAAAAAGGAGTAAACTATAGTGAAATTTGTAAATTTAAGCGTGGAGCTAAGCAATGTATATTCTTCGTCAACTTGCCATAAAGTAGCTTATAAAGCTTATAAAGCGAGTCTATCAAGTCGCCACGACCAGCTTCAGTCCTCATAGCTTAATGATGGCTGACATGTCGTAGTGTTGTGGTAATTGATTTAGTGGACACTTAATACCCAGACTGTGATCATTGCCTATCTCCTCTCTCCCTACTTCTTTCGGGCCATCACCGAAATACACGCATAGGGCACATTGATCAATCATATATGATTTTAAAAAAATGCCTAAAATCTGCTCACTTCACTTTTTAATATTTCGAACTCCTCTTTGAATCGTCTTTGATCTCTTTCGTTTTATTTTTCACTTCTGTTTTTTTCGACATTTGCAGAGGATATAGATTTTAATAAAATAGTATGGGAAAAACTGCAATGCAATATAACTTCATAAGCAAGCCAATAAACCTTCCCAGCGCTCCTCTATAGTTTAATGCATATAGCATCGTCTTCTAAATTTTTTTTTTTTGTTATTTATTTGTTGAAGCCTAGAAATAGGCAATATTGATTTAAGGAACATATCTTTTAAAATCGAGCTTCAATAATATTTAAAAAAAAAAACGATGCTTCTTCCAAAATTTAATTTGAAAATTAATTTCCTGATTTTTTATTGGAAAAAAAAAAAATTAAAGATTATGTTGTAAAAATCATAACTAATTTACGTTGCGTTTTAATAAACATTCCTACTCTTAAACAGACCTAAACCTAACAAGTGGTTGCTGATCTGCAATATCTGCCGCGAAACACGCAAACAATTTCAACACAAAAAATGCATATATATATATATATATATATATATATATACAAAACATCTTAAAAAACCTGGAATTATTAAAACGAATTCTGAATACCTTTCGATAAAAGTTAACAGTTTTGCTTTTGATGTCTCTGACTATGATTTCTAGCTCGAGTCGACAGAGCTTAGGTCAATTCTTGGGTTGGGTCATAGAAACTAACTGCAATATTATTAACAACTTTTCTAATATTACTTCATTTCTTAGCATTTCGTCAGACGAATGGGGAGACTATAGCAGACAGAATCCAAATTGATTCAATGTATCGGGAAATTATACATCTATATATACATATGAAATCCACTTATTTATTGAGAGCATCCCAAAGTACGCTTATATCCCTTTGAAAAGCAAACAACAACCACTTAATGATTTTCTTTCCCCGATTTCAGATGAGAGGTATCTAAAATTCGTTTTAAGATGGATTTAATTTTCTTACTTAACATTTTTTTTGAGTTTACGTATATTTCCCGCACGTATGCGTATTTTGGACTTTGTTTCCACCATGAGACAAGAAAGAAAGAAAGAAAAAAAAAAAACAAACGCTAGCTGTTAAAAAATCACTAGACAGTGAAAGCAGACATATGTATACAAACAGTACGTGAGTGATGCACGTATTCGCACAACGCTGCATGGAGGATTTTTAAATAAAGCAGCTCAACAAATGCCTAAAAGCACACAATAAGACTTCAATTTCGGGAGATATCCTGCATTTTAACACCATATTTTTTTCTTGTTTTTTGGAACTTTTTTTCGCTGTTTGCATATATGGCCGCACACAACATGCTTAAGTGAACGAGTCGTTGCATTTTATTTAGCTATCATTTCACCGATGGCAAGCAATAAATTCGGTTTTTTATGTTTTGTGTGATTTTTTGGGGGAAGGATTTTTGTATATTCGGCGAATATGCAAAAAAATGCAACGCAGTGGTGTTGTGGATATGTGCCGGGATCCTGGCGTCAATTGCCCAATTCAGAATTTTTTGTCGGTTCTGAGAGTTTTGCTTTTCTTTTTCGTTTAATTTTTTTTTTTTTGGACATTTGCCTTTTTACGGTGAATGCAACAACGATTTAACGCATTGCCGACTATTGCCACAGAATTTATGGGGAATTTTTTTTCGTTTGTTATTCTTTTGTTCTTTTTTTTCGGCAATTCTTGATTTCTTTTTGTAGGCTCGGTACAAAATTGCGCACATGTATGTATATATGATAATGCAAAAGCAAAAAAATAAAAAAATTAAAGAGATTAAGGCGATCTGAGTGGAATCACGATTTGCTTGTTATCCCATTATGGCTTAATTCTACAATGACTGCATGCATGTTTTTCATGTCGACGGGACGACAAGTGCAGTTTTTTACCCAGAGGATGTATGCACGAAGGGATATTAAGAGATACAGGCACATATGTGCCTGTTGCTGGACAAATGAATGCAAACGATACAGTTGCTGATGGTAAAGATGATGTTGTTCATAATGCTCTTACACTAAAGTTTTTGTACTGTTACCGAATGTTCAATTTGTTGTTGCATTTACTTTTCAAGTTGTCTGGGTCTATAAATTTTTGTTTTATATTTTTTGTTACTTATTTTTCATTTTTGGCCAGTACTTGACTTTGTGATAACTTTTTCCGATACCCTCTCCTGCATTAAGTAAATTTACCGTCTCTGTTCGTGTTTGTGTTGTGTGCTCTTGAGCACTTGTTGCACAATGACTTCACCGACACTCGTTCTTGTTCTTGTTATATCGTTATATGGTAGTTTACATTCATGGCCAAGAGTCATCATTAGCACCGCCACCACCAACAACATCATCATCTTTACCGAAGTCAGTATAAAAACATGTTATGTTGTTGTTTGCCAACAATTCCCACTCATTTGAAAATTCTTTTCAGTTTGCTTACGCTTTTTTGCATTTATGTGTATTTTTGTGTATGTGCATCTACATGCATACATGTTGTTAAAACTAGTTTACCCAAAATTTGTGACCATTATTACGTGTATGTTAGAATGGCATGGTAATGCGAGTAAGTAAGTAAGTGCATGAGTTAAGTGTGCACTTTGTAAAACCATAATTGGTTAAATGCTCTAATCATCATCATTCTAAATGTGTGCAAAACTAAATTGGCTTAGTATGATTTTTCACATTTAAAATAGATTTTACTATAGAGACTCCACTCCGTACGTAAGCACATTTGTGAATTTAAATATTTTACTTACTGGTGGTCACAGTGGTTTGTTTGTGTTATTTAAATACCATTTTATAAAAGTTTAAGCAACTATGACAGCTATATGACTAATTATTCGTATTGGTATAAAAGAAGTCGATCTCTTATGTGGGAAACTAATTGTTCTATGATATGATAATATTATAAAAGACTAGTAAGAAAAACTGTCCATAAAATATTTATAAAAATTATTGCAAATAAACGCATTTTTCATAATTCACATAAAACAAGGGGAGAGTGAACGCAATATGATCGACAATATCGGAAATTCAAACCCACCGCAGTATTATGAAGAGCCTTCTTCGTCGTTTATAGAACACCGAACAGATGAAGAGCCTTCTTCGTCGTTTATACAACACCCAACAGATGTCACGTGTGCTGAGGCTTTCCGATACAAGCAAATTCGCGCCTAGTTGCAACAATTTGTTGAAAAATAATATAAAACAGAAAGTTCGTAAATGTGTTACGTCACTAAGAATGTGGGAAAGTCTATCTACAAATTTTGGTAAAAAAAAAAACTTGATACCATAAATGCAAACTCAAGGTCGGCCTGCTAATTGGTTACAACGCAAAGTTTCATCCGTTGCCTTCTTTCTTTACTGTTCGTAGTATGCATACGTAAGATACTTTGTTCAACCTGAAAACCTTTTCTTACCTCTCGCAATAAATTAAAGAGCTTCTACTTTATGAATGACCCCACATTGCCGACCAAGAAAAGCAACTTTTTGTATAACGAAAATTAATTCCTCTCTTCAGTTAATAGAAGTTAGATATTATTGGAATACTTCAATGTTGTAATAGCGGAGATTTTAGATCGTATCATAAATTCTTTTGTTAGCTGAAAGTAACAGACATTCAATATTTCTCTAATCACTCATGCAATGTGATGCCATTCGATCTCATAGAACGTTGGAGTTTGATGTCTTTGATGAAGAACTTCTTTAACTAAATATCTTTGGAAACAAACCTTGAGTATTTGCTTAGATTTTATAGTCTTGCCGAACAATTTCCTAACAAACTTTACACGGAAATTTGTCTTTCGATCCTTGCTTTTTAGAAGCAAAAAATGAAATATGATGAAAATCCCGAGGTTAATCTTTCATTTTCCTCTTGGAGCAATGCTTTCAAAATTCATTTTTCATTCACTGAAACCGAACAGTGTCAGAACAGTGTCTAATATGAAAATGGGCAGCTTCTCGACTTGCCGCTTTCCCTCCAGAAGTGGACGTCATATGCTCTTATGAAGGCAACATCATCAAGTGTGTTGCTGCACAAAGAGGTCATCGCTAACCACGAAAAGAGATATTAGCGATTAAACTTGACTGCCCTTTCCTAGATAAAATTAGCAATTGTCGCTCACTCGCTCTCTATCCCACTCTGATCAACGCACGATGATGGAGATATCTTTGCACATGCTATTAAAATGCAGACGAAATTAAGTCGCTCAGACGTTCACTAATGTGCTGGCCTGTCGCCAGAATGTGAAGATGAAATTTCTGAATTTCCTAAGAAACCAAACTTATTACAAAACTTAAGTGAAATTGGAAAAAACTTTCGTCAACGTAACATAATCTTCCCATCATTTTATTATAAATCTTTCTCGATCTCTGATCTTTTCGATATGAAATTCCGTTTTCTTGGCGAGCCTAAACAACTGCCATCGTGAGCTGGAAATTTAACCTATCCTTACCAAAATTGAAAACTCTCGCAGACCAAGAAAAAATATAGTTTTCATACATTCGCTCATTCTAGCTAAAAATCTGTAAATCCTTTACACTCATCCTATCCTACTCTAAAAAAGTTTTAGTATCCTTCTAGGTGCTATCCAAAAGCCCTTGATACTATATCAAATCATTAATGTCATATAAAAATATTACCCAGAACCTTTGGAAGTGTAAACTGTCATTAATACAGACGATGCCCCTCTAGTGGAAAAAATGCGTTTCAAATCTTTCGATTTTTGACACACAATTTCATTGGTTTATTAAAAGAAGCAGCAGCTCGATCATCTTGTAACTAATTCTGTCGCGATATTTTGTCGCTATTTTCCGTATGCTATTTTTATTAAGTTGTTCTAGATGAAATGTTAAAATCGTGGTATATTTTAAATGCATTCATTTTAATGATTTAAATGATTAAAAAACTGTTTCTCTAAAAGTTTGCATAGCAGCGACAATAACAACAAGAAATTAATGCACACATAAGCACTCTTGTATAATATTAACATCAAATGTCCGTGCATGCATAAAGGCATTTGCCCTAAAAACGTAATCAAAAACTCCTTTTATGTTTTAAAACGCAATGTACACAGAAAATGCAATTTCCTGTGAAATATCTATTGTCTCTCTCTTCTTTTTTTTTGCAAAGGAACAATTTAAAAATAACTATAGCAACAAAGCTATAAATATATACAAAATGTAACGGACATTAATTGTCAGCAATTGTTTTGTGATCCTCAAGTATAGATATACATATATAAATGTATATATTTACATATGTATATAAGCATATAAATGTAAATGTCCTTTCTGCAGACACACACGCGCGCATATGTACACAAATATGAAAAACACAAAAACTTGCAAGGCAAATATAGAAATACTACGCTCTACTACTACTACTATCAATATTTATTGCGTATACCTAAAGACAGACATCAATGTGTATATGTATGCAACATATGTATATATATATGTATATACATTCATTAAATATGCAAATTCTAATACATAAACAGAGAAAAAAAAATAAAAGCACAAAAACAACAGATACAATAAATAAATCTACACATTTCAATAAAGCAACAGGCAAAAATCCAAAAACTATGCTTAGCTTCAACACTAACTATTATATAAGGGTCTATGTGAGCAGCAAAGCGCACAAAAAACGTTAGAGCAAAAAAAAAAAAAAACCAAAAAAAGAAAAAAACACGAGCAACTAAAACTATACTAAATCTAATACAACTATTTACAATTCATTCAGTCATTCATTCATTCATTAAATTCGGAAATTCAATTTAGAAACGAGAGTGGATTAGAGTAGACGGACAATGCAGCCCAATGCATGGAGGCAATATACATACAAACGAACCGATAAACATAAGTTAAAAGAGCTCTATGGATGTATATATATGTGTATATATACCTAAATGTATTTGTATGTATATATATGTATGCATATGTGTGCACATATACAATATAACAAGTGGTAATTGTAGTTTTTGTTGTTGCTGCTCTATTTTGGAGTTATATATATATATGTGCATACATTCACATCTACATATAGATATATATGTATACAGATATGCCGCCATGTGCACAAAATTCCACACAAAACAAACGCCTGTTGCACAATCTCTGTAATAGAAATACATACAAACAAACATATCTATTATTCTATTCTCTAACACATCTATGTATGCATATATTTGTACATAAAAACATAGAATTCATTCATAAAATGAAATTTGTACACGATGATGACGATGCCAGTTGTTTGGTTGGTTGGTTGGTTGGCTAGGTTAGGGAGTGTATAGCAGATAAAGCTCTTTGCAATAGTTGCGTTTATGTTATACAAGCGCTTCTGTGTGTGTGTATGTGTGTGTGTGTGTAAGCAAGTATATGCTTATGCTGCAGCAAGTGCTGATGGCAAGTATTTATCAAACGATGCTAAATGTTTGGAATATAAAATTTAATGCCACAATAGGAAAGTAGCAACGACAAGAACAACAACAACAACAACAACAACAAGGGGAGACAAGAGCATATAAACATTAATTTATTTTTACGTATTGCTACGTGTGCATCAAATAAAAGGAAAGAACTTTATATTTATTATGCAACAATAACAATAGTTTAACCAAATCGTGATAATCATGATGCTAATGCCTCCCGTTCTGCCCCTTCGCTTCATCGCTTTGCCACCCCACCGCAAATATAGTCTAAAGTATTCAGCATCCGGTTTTGTTTCTCTTTTCTCTCGTTGTTTTTTGGCTTAATGCAATTGTAAATTACTGGTTAGTAGCAATTCGACGCCTTCCTTCCCAACTTCCTAAACCATACGCAAAGCAGATGTTTTTTTCGCTAACTCACTAAAGAAGCAACAAGTGGCTAAATTCATTTTTCTAAACCCTCAACTTCTATCCAGCATTCTATTCCTACTGCATGCGCGCATATACATGTTCGGTCAAGTTTACATTCGCTATACTTTACGTTCAACGTATGATGGTGCATCTGCAAGTGTTCATATCGAATTTTTATTATGTTTGTTTTTTTTTCGCATATTTTTTTTTAATCCATTTTCGTTAATAGCACTTAACCAGACAAATAATATACTGTTGTTGTGATATTGACTACCGAAGTTGTTCAGCTTTTGTCAGTTTGGCTACCTTTTAAATATTTTAATGTATCTTTAAGTGCTGTTTGTCATTACATTTCTAAAATATGACTAATAAATGTGGAATGCCGAATAAACGATCTATAAAGAAGTTTTCAAGAAAGAGAAAAAGAAAAAAGTAAATAAAACTCATTTCCGTTAACCCGAATTAACATAAAATTTTAAAGAAAGTTTTTGAGAATCAGTTTTCATCTTGGATTTATAAAAATTATTGAAATTTTTCGAAATTTTTCGAATTTTTGATACGTTTAATAAAATACTAAACTTTCCCACCAAATAATATCGGTTGAGCAGACAAAGCAACCTGAAGTAATGTTTAGCAGAGTGTGCGAAGAAGAATTATTTAAATTAACTTAGTAGGAAGAAACAGCACCATATTGCTTCACCATTAAGGGCAACGCGATTCAATTTTTTACGATAACTTACTTTGACTTAATTGAAAGAAGACGAATTGCCACTTACTTCATAGCATGTGACAATAATACAATAGAAATTATGCTTTTAGAAAGACCTAGTCGTAACACTCGTTCGATTGCTATCCAAAGCAATGAAAGTAAAAATTCTGGCAGCTCATGCAAAATATAAATCTAGACAACTTTTGTAAGGAAGCTTATAATCAATTTATTTAATTCAATTGTCATGAGATTGGAATAAATCTCGATCTACCCAATTGGCTACGTTTCAAAAAAGAAATCAACACGTAAGCTATAGCATGTTGGTGTTCTAGAAAATGCTCAAGACTCTCGATTCAATTTAATTCGAAGAAATGCAGAAGAAAAAAAAGCTTATAGCAAACTATGCACAACAATTGGCAATTGCTTCCTTTTAAACCGTACTGGCCTGAACATGTTACAAACTTCCTTCCTACCTTCTCCTTTAGTATTAATAACTATTCCATATTCACCTTAAGTGGAAACTTTAGTATTGTCACTAATTGTCTGTCTTTCCAAACCTTAGGGAGGGAAGAGTATAACGCATAGAAGCTTCACACATTATGATTACATTACACATTAGTGAAAGCATTTCCATGTGATTTTTCTACATTTCCAAGTTAATTTTAATGGCCCTTAAGAATTCAAAGAAAAGAGAGATTTATATCTTATTTCTTTCGTAAAACTTTGCAAATTTCAATAAAAGTTCATCTTGATCACTTAACATTGAAGCTCTCAGATCTATTCTGTCACTCAAAAGAGAAGGTTTAATTTATCTTAAAATGTAGACAATTTCGATCAACCCGCAGTTTTAGTTTGTAAAATCTTAACAATCCAGACCTGAAAAATAAAATTTATCAACTCCATTAGGCCACCAGGCCTTTATGTTCATAACGACCCAAGCTAACACAACTACGCCAAGAAAGGAAGATTTTTTACACAGAGTTTGATGGGAAAACTTACAAGAATACTGTAAGGACCTAGCGCTGATTGATGCGTAATTGGTTAACAGGTATAAGTAAAGTGTACAAACGATTTCAAAGTCAGGCCACAAGAGAAAAGGGGGATAAAACATTGTACGCGCCACACTAAATGCGCCAATAACAATAAAAGTAATGCGGACCTATAAGAGTAGGATGGGTTTAGCAATCTGTTATTTTTAAAAGGAAAAAGAAGTGAGGTAGGCGTACTCTGATAATATTATTCGATTTTAATATTGGAATTAAATTGTAAATAATAGGTTATATAAATAGGTATTATAAATAAATCTACATTACCTTGGCTTATTTAGCTGACTATAAAACGATTTAATTGATTCTTACATTTAATCTGACAAAAGTCGGATTAGCCCTGATCTACTCGTCTAGACTAAATTTGCAAGCCATTCTGACGGATAAAAGTCTTTTCTTATATTTTTCCGCCATTCGCATTTACTACGAACATATATACAAAAATAAATGACAGATTGATTGATTCGTTGGTGAAAGTATATCAAAATATTTACAAAGACAGATGGAAATAAATGCATTTACGGATAGAGAGACGAAAAGAACTTAGCGCCTTCAGAATTTTTAACTGAACCTAATATAAATAATAGATATTCGGTAACGTCCGTTTAAGATACACCCTTGACAGTTCCAAACTTATCCGTTATGCAAAAAACATATAACAGAACGGATTTACATCAAAAATTTATTGGAAATCTTGTGAAAGTGTTTTAACAAATTTAGTTAACTTTCGTATTCAGCAACAGACTTGATCTCGAATGATCCTAAGATGGCAATATCTGGATGGCAATATAACCATCTCAAGTCTAAATAATATGTTCGGTCGTGTGCTCCGCTTGCTAAATTTGTTGGAATCACTTCTGTGTGTGTGGCGGTATGAAGAGCATTTCCTTGTTTGTAAAAACCGCAAAATCGATCCTTATGTATAAATATTTAAAACGTTCTAGCTAAGCATAAGATTCAGTGTTGCGTTGCGTCTTCTAAGCTCCAACTATTTCCAATCTGACCAATCTCCTGCCATAGAACTTGATATGTAGTCTTGGCATTCTATTTCAATCTAACTTCAAAGTGCACAAATCATATTCAGTTTTCTATGCGTGTGCGTGAGAAGCATTGAAGCGTACATATACAGCCCCCAAAAAATGCACACACGCATCTATCTGCACTATTTCGACATTGTATTCATCATCATAGTTTCAATGTAACGGCATTTGTTGTAGTTTTCTAGCAAAATTTTCTATAATTCTGACACACACAGCCAAGCCGGCAAGTGTGGGTGTGCATCCACTTATATATGCATATGTAAATTTATACCGGTTTGAGTTTCAATGCCTGTGCATATACTTACTCTACTTATATCTAAGGGTGAGTCTTCAAAAGTGCATTGTTGTTGCCAAATATTTAAGTAATGCCATCTCATTCTAACATTTCAAATTGTAGGCAATTTTTGTAGTTTTATGATTGGTCAGAGAAATGCACAAACAAATCTATCCTAAAAAAAAAAGAAACAAAAAGAAAAACAAAAACTCTTAGATATGATATCAAAATAAAATTAACGAAATTAGATAACGAAGGAATTTGAAATAAATTTTATAATTTTTTCCTTTTTTTTTTTTTTTTTCTTTGAACAAAATTTAATTAAAAATAATTTTAAATAGATATTAATGCTATTCATTTTTATATATTAACCTGGATTAAATGTAAAAGGTAGAAAAATAAAGAACTATTATTATTATAGTATTTTCATGGGGAGAAGTGAAATGTAAAACAATTTTGAATGACAAACAGAAAAAGTTCATTAAATTAATAAAAACAAAAAAAGGAAAAACAAAATTATCGATTGAATGCAGCCATGTACTGTTTACATGCCAGCACATACTTACATTATATATATACGTATCTGCTTATATCCCGACTCTCCTCTACCAACACTTAACTCTTATATATATGTATATATATATATATATGTGTGTGTGTATATATGTGTAGATATAAATGTATCTACATAATCATTTACGTACATAGAGATGATTTGGTATGAACACAGGTACTCAATCGCCTTAATCGAGTGAATTCATTTTTTTTCTCTGTATTTTTGTTGAGCACAGAATGAATTGATTTTATGCCGATATTGAAATTAAAAAATGTTTTTGAGTTGCCATTAAATTTGGTATCGCTCTTGTTTAACTATGTGTATCTTTTAAAAAAGTGCGGTGACGCACACATTTATGTACACCGCACGGCTAGCAACAAATATCTCATTTAAACGTCAAATGTCTGCACTTAAATTTAAAATGTTGTACATAAACATGCATATATATACGTACATATTTATATACATGTTCATATATGTATACATATCTATATACGTATGCATATAAATATAAGCTCAAATACACAACCACAGACACAAATATACAGATTACACACCCATATATACGCATATATAAATAAACTTACAAACATTGCCATTAACGTCATTGTACTGAACAACATTGTCCTTTCATTTATCCTTCGTTGTGCTGACATGACATTTTGTTTAACTGAAAAACTGAAATACAAAAAAAAAAGAAAAAATTAAATGTTGAAAAAATATACACGAAAAATGAAAAACTCCGCCAACGAAAACAATAATAATATATAAATATATATATATATACATATATATATATATATATATGCGTATATATGCATACATATGTATACATATAAATGTATAACCAAAACAAACGCAGATTTCATACAAGCACAGGTGTGTGCGTTCGTGTATGTGTGTTTGCACATAAACGAACAAATGTGAACAAATAAAAGAAAAAAGAACGCACGCATACATACATCTAGAAAAACAAAACTTTTCTATATAACCTGTCATTATATGTAAATACATATTTATATATTTATATATACAAAGATATATATATATATATACATATACAATTTGTATATAACGGTCCCTATACATGTATATATATATATGTACATATTTATACATATATATACATATATAGACAAACCAAACAAAAATTTTTTTAAAAATGTTGCATTCATACCAAAAACTGCGAAAAAAACGCAACGTACGAATTGTTTAAAACGCACATTAACATAAAGTCACATTTATATACATAAACAGAATATATATGCTTATGAACGTTTTTATATATGTACATACGCGCAAACATATTTATACATATGTATAGATGTATATTTATTTAAGCTTGTTACAAACACGCTCTATATAGTATTCATGCAAATGTTTGCAAAAAAAAAATTTTTTTTTACCCAACTGCACCTACTTAACGGTGTTTGACTGTTTTTTAGCAGTGTCACAAATGTACTACGTATTATTTTTTCTTGTTGTTGTTTTTATTGTTATTGTTGTTGTTATTAACATGCGTATATGCATGCAAGTACATATTTAAAGGTATACATAATTTTGCAGAAGATACACAATGAACGTAAGCGTATTACATAAACTTATTATTGTATCTTTTCCTATATGTGTGAGTGCGTTCGTTTTCTGTAGGGGACATTATTGAGTGGTAGGTTTTAAAGTGCTCAACAGATCTCACATTAAAATTGTACTGCTATTTTTCAGTTTTAAATTTCGTGCTATTTCGTGCTCACTTATGTTATTGGCCGAGATAATGACGAAAGATAGGTTCTACACTCGCGTTTGCAAATAGTCAAATTACGATTTTTTTCATTTATTTATTTACTAATTTATTGTCTACTATTTTGTAAATAAATTTATGGAGTATGGACTTAAAGACTGCCGGATAAATTTGATCATAGGCACGTCTATATTGAAAGCTTTACCGCACTTGAGACTTAAACCCGCCCGACCATTGAGTTGTTAGTCGCGATCTTTTGCCTATTCGGCTACTCTTGCGAATATTACGATTCTATTTAGGATTAAATGTATTCCATTTAGGGAACGAAACAAGTACAGTAGGGTGGCATGGCGTGCCATTAAATACTCTACACCATCGAATTTTCGAAGCACAGCCTTGTATGATAAATGGTAAAAAAAATAGTCCGATCCGAAGCATAATGCGTCATGTTGCAGGCAACCCATCACTGGAACAAGCGCAAATAAGGCATAATTTTCCATTTTCAAAACTATTTATGAACTTGGATTCATTTTTAATTCAAGTCTAATTTAAGATCACAGATAATGCTTTAGGTTAAAATTTGATGCGTTGCAGTAGCTTCTTATAGCTTAGACTGACAGATAGATTGACAACTAAATATAGTCTGTTTTAAAAAGCATTTTAAACGATTTTGATTTATCTCCACAACATCAGACGTCAGTCATTTCTTTGAAACACTTAAGATGATCTACTTTTTTCCAACATACAAAAGTAGTAAAATTTTGGCGTAAATGAACTTCTTTTTATCGGTTGTAGACCGCTTGTATTTAAGAACACAACACTAATATGAAAAACGAAACTATCAAAGTTCGGTCTTAACGGTTGTGTATTATTAACTTTTTCGCAAAACACTTTTCGAAACCAAAAAAATTTTCATACAAATGATCGGTTTTAAGAAATTTCTCAAAGCGGGTCCCTTCAGAGCATTTTAATTTTTTCTACATACCATACGGCATACAAATTAATCCCCACTCACCTTTACATAAACTACTTTTAAACGTTATATCTTTTGAATGAACTGTGAATTAGAGCAAGTTATACTTCTTTCATTCTTACAAGTTCCCGAGAACCTTTGATATTTTTTTTTTGTTTTGCACAAAGTACCTTTGATCGACTTTTCTAACTGCAAAAGGTGTCAGAGCTTAAAAATACCAATCTCTCTAACATCGTCAGATATCATGGAACCCGGTGATGCAGTGCACGTATAGTGAAGATTCTCTGAGTGGATAGTCAAGGAAAAAAAATTAATATCAGCGTAATAACCACACTTGTGATCGTTAATAAAAAAATATATATTGCACCAGTCACCCGGCTGCTTTGACTTAAAAATTGTCTTCTCTTTAAATCCGTTTTGATAAGGGCTCCTTTAGCGATAGTAGCACTGCGCCAGTAAGTCAAATCGTTCAATCAGCTCCTAACCTTTTCATTTTTTAACTATTTTCTACAAATTTTAAGAAAGAATGGTTGACATCCTTACATACAGATTGTTGCCTTTCTACGCTGCGGGTTTTCTAGCCAACGGAATTTAGATAAAAGAAATTTTAAACGAAAATGCTTTAACATCTAAAATCGAATGACACAGTGCCCACTGACAAGCTGAAGACACCTCTGATTAATCGAATTTCACACAAAGCAAACTATTATTAAATTTTGTAGAAAGAAAAAAAAATTTCGAAGAACTTTTTAATCCCCACAAGTACACTTGTCATTTAAAACCCTGGCTGTAAAAATATTTAGAAAATGAGAGCTTCCGAAGTACTGAAGATGATTGATTCTTAATTTATTATCTTTTAATGAATGCTTTTTCTGCTTTGCTAAAACAATGAAGCGATATAGCACTTGAAATCTTTAGGACACTTCCCTCAAACGGCACTGACCTTTGAAATTTAAATTTGTTCTCATTAAATGATTCCAAACGTCTTACGATCGGTAAAATGAAAAGTATTACACTAGCAATGAAGTGAAAAACCAGAAGTCTTTGCAATATTCGAAACTTTCAGTCCTGTGGACATCTTGAAAGTAACTGGAGAACATGATTTCAAGGAAATATTTAACGTAGTTAATGTAACCAGACGTATTTGACGTATCTGAAAACGAGACGATAACCCCAGTTTCTAATGCTCATCGTACTTTAATCTTGGAATTTTTTACTTTAATCTAAAAACATTATGACAATAAAGCCAAAATTTTGTATCTTATCGTGGGACTTTTTCCCACGGGAACATTTTAAGACTAAGGAGAACACCACAATACCTCAATAATGTTTGTTATAAAAAGGAGATAAGTAGACTTTATAGAATTCACACTATACACAGATGGACAGAAAAATAGATGCGATGGGTATTTTTCAGTTTTATATGACAAAAATTGTAAAGGTTAGCTTCCACAAAGCCCACGCGACATTTTTACATGGCGCGACACTATTCAAAATTAATTCCGCGAATCCCACGTGAGCTAGTTGTCGTAGTAAAAAGTTGAGAACTTTTATGTTGTTTTAGTAGCTTCTTCAGCCTGACAGTGAAATAGGTGCATCCTCTTTAAATTTGTGAAAAGTAACGTGTTTTATAACATTTTGCTATAGAAATGGATAAATGGGTTTCCTTGAGATCGAAATGCAATATAAACTAACTTTTATACTAACATAAGAAGGGTCGAGCACATCATTATAGCGCAGAAAAAAGACGGCTAGTTCATCAGCTCCGAGATCAGAGGAAAACGTGTAAATTTTTTACCGCATCCATAGATCTTCGTCACGAATGCCTTAAATCCCCAACAAAAGTATTGAGAGATAGAGAGAGATTTAAAAAAAAATTCAGAAAGAGTGGCCCGTAGTGGTCGCTTCCTCAGGAAAGTTAATTTTGGAAATGAGGAAAGACTTTGCTTTAGCGCGTGAAAATTGATGCAGACCAGAAGGCAAAAAAAAGTGGAGAAATATACTTCAGAGCGACGCCGAGCAAAAAGTAAATTTGCTTGATAATGATGGAAGAAGAAATGTACGTCGGTCAAAAAATTGCAAGTTAGATTAACTGAAAAAACAGTCAAGCATGGCGGACGAAATTTACAGCCGCTTCGCTTGGGAGAGTGTCGGTCTAGTGCATGTCATAGACAACACTTTAGAGAGATTTGTATATTAAACGCTGTTGGAAAATGTAATGTCAGATATCACATCATATGCTAACATTGTATCTGCTCTATAGCTAACAATTTTTCTATATAAAAAATGGACAAATTTTTTTCCATTTCAAGGAAGGCTATCAATGTAAATAAAAGTTTTACATAAACCTTTTTTCTCCCGATATCCTTTCTAGAAATGATTAGTTGATTTAAGAAAAAACATAGAAAAGCAAAAGTTCTTTACATCCTTGATAACATAGTAAGCAGTAAATAAATTAAATGTTTTTTTACTAAAAAAAAAAAAGAAACAAAAGAGAATAAGAAAAAGAATGTAGGGCATTAACTGCGTATTGAATCCAGTTAAAGAAAATATTTTCTAATGATTAAAAAATTTGCCAATTTATATAAATATCGTACGCGCGTACAGTTGCAATCTATTTAACACTCTTGGAAAGTTTTCTTGTTTACTTTAACATGCTTTTCAGTAATGTAAGAACAATAACAGCAACAACAATAACTGCAGCACACTATCAACACAACTTTATAGTATTAATAACATATGTATTACAGTAACTAACAAACAAATAACTAACATAGAAAAATTGCAGAAAACAAAAAAAAAACAAAAAACGAAACACAGAAGAAGAAGTAAAAGAAGAAGAAGAAAACATGTTGCCACGCACCACAAACTTAACAAAACTAACCAAACATATATAATGTTAACGGCCAAACTTTTTTTTTCGCAATAAAAGGTGTCTATAAAATGTTAAACACATGCACCGACGTCACACATTCACCCAAACATATGCACAGATACAGATAGGAATATAAATATGTACTCATACTCAGACATAGAGAATAAGTGCGTGTAGCATTGGGGTTAACTAAAGTAATATTGACGGTTATGCTAGTGGGACACGAATTGAACGTGTGTGTTTATGCGCCTATAAGCAAGTATGTGTACACAAACACGTGCATAAACAAACAAATAGAGACGTTACGTTTCTTACCGTGTGGGCTAGATTTCATAGACAAAATAACAACAAAAACAAAAACAACAACAACAATAATAATAACAAGAACGAGAACAACAACAACGTCAACTTTTTTCATAGAAAATTCTATTTAGCATACATTCAGGCGCTCATAAACTATGCTTTATATATACACACATAGCTGTACGTACGTATACGTATATATATATATTTATATATATATATATACACATATACACAAGCTTAACAAAAACGAAACATGAAAACAAAAAGGAAACTGCAAGGGTAATGGTTCGAGGTTGCCATAAGGTAGACTGAGCTATATTTTGACTTTCTTGCTGTGTTTAATTTATTTTTTATTTCACATTTTTCATGATACGCAATTTTACGCTGCAATTGCATGCGTATTTGTATTTGTCTTTGTCTGAAAGCACTCAGTGAGTAAAGAGATAGACGGGCAAGGAGTGACAGTGGGCTGAATAGGCAGTAATGTGTACACAACTTTCGTTCGCCTATAAGTATGTGTGCACTTGCGTATGTTTGTGAAGAGATAATAAAACTGCAAGAACATACATGTAAACAACAAGTTGAATATGAAGCTCATATTCATCTGTGTGAACGTATGAACATATGAACATAGGAGCGTGTTAGCGTGTATGCGTGTAAGCGCGTACATGTGTGTACGTATAAACAGATGTATAAGTATACACGTGTGTTGTTCATCATATCTACAAACATGCTTGTTGTATGCATATAATTTGTGTTTATGTATGTAGAAGTGCTTGTCGCATCAACCCTATTTTTCAGGCATAAAATGCGTTTGCATTTTATGCGTTTTTAAACGCAAAAAAAAAATTATTTTTTTTTTTTTTTTTTTTTTTGTGCAAAAGTTTGAGTTTCAAAAGTCTCTCGAGGACATTAACCTTTTTGTGGCGCACACATCCTACACACACGTGCTTACAACAACTACACAGCATGGCCCATTACAAAACGGGCTCGATATAAAATATGCATTTGTTTGCTTGCTTGAGCCGGGGGACCGAAACATAGAGGAGAGGGGAATCAACATATGCACACGTTGATATGTTTACATATAGATAGTAGAAATGTAGCTGCAGTTTCGTTTGTCGTTAACGTCCGCTGTAGAACACGTGAACTCGGCTCAGAACTTTGTATATATTTTTTGCGTTTACTTAACAAACGTTTTGTTTGGGTTGTTTTCCTCTCAATTTTGTTTTTATTCATTTTTTCTTTTTTCCATCAAATTCCGTTTTGCGTCTTTGTTACTTACATTATTTTCGGTATTCTTTTCTAACTTTTCGTTGCGTTTTGCTTTTAAAATTGTCGGTGTTAAGACACAAAAAAAAACTTGCAGCATTTTTTTTTTATTTTCTTTTTTGATGAAATGTTTTGCAAAATGCAATTTTCCTTTTCGCAGACACATACACACACGCACGCACGCATGTATATATACACACACACACACTCACTGCGTTAAAATAAATCAACATCTCTTTTGTGAAATTTTCATTTTATTCCATGTGACCCGCTTCATGGGCTGTTTTAATGAGCAACGCACACATATATCATACAAACCATGTAGTACCATATTTTCTTAAGCCTTTACCTCCACACAAAAATGCCAACAACAAAAATGACGGTGTGGATGGAGTGCAAAAAGAGAAAAAAAAATATAAAAAAAAAAGCCTTACGTTGCACTAACCAAAACGTGCACGCATGCACGCACGCAATGCGAGCCCAAAAACTGTATCCGACTATGTTTCGTAAGTAAGTGTGTGTTTACGTCACATCAGCCACAACCGTCATATCGACAGCCAACGACCTAAAATCCATTTGATTTGCACCTAGACGACGACTGCGACTCATATGAGCGATTCTTTGTGAGACTCATTTCAAGGGAAGTGTTGTTGCTTACCATTATTATATGTTCAGAGCTATGTGTGTGCAATGCGCGCGGCCTGTAAACACAGACAGGAAAGAAGCAATGGGTCTTAAGGTGGCCCGACATGCTGCAGGTGTGTTGGCAACCTCGTTTTACTAGCAACTCATTTAGAATTTATTTGTTTTCGTTCACTCTACTACGCCCTCCCACCCCCCTCTCCGAGTCATTCTTCATCAACTTCTTGCCGACCCTTTTTCTTCCTTTTGCTTTTCTTTTTCTTTTTGTATTTTTTTTTTTTTTTTTGCTTTCAAGTTTGTTTTCAACTTTTCTACGTTATTTTTGCCAATAGTTTTTTTTTTTTTTTTTCTTACAGCACAAACTGTGATTCTTTCCTTTTCTACATGTTATTTTAGCTTCCGTTTAGAAAAACTAAAAAATAAATATGTTTGTGAATAAGGAAAAGAAAATTCAAATTTCATGCATGTGGTAAACAGGCCAACATGCGTGAGCCTTCCTTTTTTACTCTTCCTTCTGTCAATTGTCCCTAAACTAAGCTAAACTAGTAAACTACTGCGTGCATGTTAGTCTTTATGTGCGTAAAATAACTTTAACTTTTATAAAGCAAATTTTTTTTTTTTTTTTTTTTGTTTTTATTATACAGAGAAATAAATTATTATTTTTGTGCCCACCACCGTAGCGCAGAAGTGTTTTACATTTGTCAGTGCGGTTGTAACATTCGGAAACACTAACGATGGCACAGAATTAAAAAATTTATATACGATTTTTTTTTTTTTTAATACGCGATATCCTTCCATGTATCTTCTGCTGTAGGAATTCGCACTGTTTGCAAAATTCAAACCTAAAACTTGGCAAATATGCTGTTAGTTGAGAACAAGTCTACTCCGCATGCCATGCCTATGACCCAGCCAACACAATTTCCCACATCGTTTTCAAATCATTGCTTAGACCTTCACCATAAGTTCGCTCAGTGCAATAATAATTCTTATTAATCAATGAAAAAATATTCTTTACTCTTCTGCACACATATAAGTATTCGCTTGAGAGTTGATAAATGTGTTCAACATACGTCCGAAGGCGGACATAACTTTGTATTCCTTTTCTTTCTTTTGCCGTTTTTTTTTTTTAATACGAATAGATTGTGTTCCTCAAATACCAGGTATTCATTAATTTATTACGTACACACATATATATGTGTGTATGAATGCGTAAGTTCATATTATTACTTGCATCCACACACAAGCTAAAATTACATATAATACGAATACGAAACGAAACAAATTAAAGTTTACGGATGCATTATGTAAAAATAAATGTAATAAAATCATAGCTTCACAATATTCTCAATGCATGTCCCTAGGAAAAGTTTTCGTTCGAACTTACTTAACGGAGTATTTAAATAAATTTCCTGCGTGTAATTATATTTGTTATAATTTTAGGAGAAGGAAAGCATTTACAACCACGCAAAGCAATAAACAATAAAAAAACTAATATTGAGTGCATTCCTCAGTGCAATTAGCGCCAACGATTTTAGACGTAAAATGTGTTATCCACAACTGTTAGTGTGGCGGTCGTCAATGCTGAAGTGTTCCTCTTATATTAAAAATAGGTTCCAAAATGAACTGACAATTTACACATTTCATCAAACATATTTTCTAATTAATATTTTTTAATATCACACTTTTTTTATAAAAAAAAAAATTATGAAATCGCTCTTACGTGCGATAAAAGACATATGACAATTAAGATTCCTGGGAATGGCTACACATATGGGTTCTTTTTCTCAAGTTTATTAACGGGCAAGGAATACTGTCGTCGTAGAATAAGAGATAGTTGTAATCTGACGTTTACACTCATTTCCATCGATTTGAAGCTTGACTTTCACGTAAGACGTACCCCAAATATCTGACCATTTGACTTATGTTGTTGTTTTAATTCAATTGAGATCAAAAATTTCGTCTGGATACAAAAATGATGTTATCTTGTGATACTAGGATTCTTGGCGATTTTCGCGAAGCATTAGCTCGAGAACAGGTGCATAAAATTCAAAAAAAAAAAAATTTAAGTACGTTCTAGTGGACGTAAGTTGTACATCAACATACCGTTAAATAGTTTACCTCCCATGAATAAGACGCAAGGGATATCTTTGTAAGCATTACGAATGAATTCTTTATAGGCCAAGCAACTTTTTACGGTGTTCCGTGTTTTCTAAAGCTCTATCAAGGCACATCAAAAACCTTTTATCCTTCAGTTGTTTTCTTAGAGAGAAATACACTCCGCATCCAAAGTGCGTTTACGAAAGCACTTTCTTTAAAAATTTTATTATAATTCTTTTCTACTTACCTTGGGGACTCCAAACTACCTGATTATCCGAGTAGGTAAGAACCGTGACTACGCAGTCAACCTTCGCGGATTCAAATCTCAAGTGTAGTGAGTAGTCAGTCGCTAAAGGCATAACAATTATCGATTGGGTACACGTCCGTTAGGCTGCGGGCACCGCCTCCCTATTTTTATTATCTGTCATCTCTTCTTTCTGACAATCACCGTATAATGAACATCCCCTGAGTGACTGATCATATTCCAAGCAAAACAAAATCCATTAAGACGGTAGGTACCCTTTCTCTGTCCATTAAAATGGAGTCAACAGTAGCCTTCTCATCTTTTTCATATTATTTGCAATTTATTTACTCCGTTTGTAAAATTTAGCGCAAAGACATAGGATCAGAACACGATTTCCATTAACCTTAAATAATTAACCTACGAACCGATAGCGAATTTATTAAGTTTCGTAACTTGTACAACAATACGTACAGAGGGAAAAAATCATGAAAAAACTCGTAACGTTCTTCTCTCTATTTCCGCAGTGTAGTGGAGAAGTAAGAAATAGTAGTAACATAGTACGCGGGAGAAGAGCGATTTTTAATGCGGAATATGTAAAAGATCCGAACATGAATGTTATATACAGTGCTACCTACAGTATTTCTAGTTATCAATAATGTCAAGAACAGTGGAAGTTTTTTTTTCAGCATTTCTGGGATTGCTTTGGGGAGTTTTTGTATTAATTTTACCACAAATTATCGAAGACATGTATGTGTTAGGTAGAGTTCGTCCTGCACCATTTGTTTTGGCACTTTCAGGGCTACCCAAATATTGGGTATATTCCTCTTCTCTAGCATACGGCAATTACCTATGCTACTATCTAACTCTTCTGTCGTCGAAGACCGCTTTAAGCACTCATGTCACATACACAGAGCAATCTTTCCATCTCTACCTTGACATGTATTAGAAAGATGAAAAGAGCTCTTTACTGAGTTGTAAATCATTCAAATTAAATCATCTTTGAAGAGTTTTGCATCCGTATTTTGCGTGGCACTCATCCGAATAACACATCAGTACTAGTGCTGATATGTAAGCAGGCAGACCTTTCGCTTAGTTGTTATTCAGCGTAAATAAGTGTCATAATCCGCTGTTCGGTACCTTATGCTTATTATAGTTGTTACCTACTCCTTGTACTTCTCACTTTCCTAACCTTGCGTAGTGAATATAATAAGAATTCATTGCAAATGTTTACTGATCGCTAATGAAGTGAAGAAACTGTTAACTGTCTTCTAACAGTTGCCTTTTGGCTCTACCTTGCTTGGTTTTAATGTATCGCTAAACTTACTCCATGGTAATGGCGTGAACAAGGTTCCAAAGAAAATAGAAAATTGAGATGAAAACCATTTGGGCATAAGATTCCATTACTAACCACAACATGCGTAGGGTGCTAGAGACATTGATCCGGCCAGGCTATAACATTAGGATTTACTTACTCTTCACATATTTCACAATTAAATCATCATTTTTGCAGTTTAAAAGAAAAAAAGTAAATAATAAAAATTTCAATATAATTAATAGTTTGGTAAAAGTAATGAACACATCATAGTGACACGGACGCGATGTTTAGGGCGAAGTAATTGCAGTATAGCAAGAATATAATCATCAGTCATCACTCATACGTATAGAATTTCAATGAATGGTCAGCAGAAAACCGCAATAATTAAAGGAAATTTATTATAAAAAAAAAAAAAAACAACAACAACAACAACAAAAAAGCACTCATGCATAAGTAATCTTTGAAATAAACACTACTTAGTATTTGGACTTTTTTTTTATACCTTTCTTAACTTTTAAATACAAATATGCCGGAACAAAATGTCCGTTTAAATCTATAGATGTCTACGCAACAACGCAGGTTGTCGACGCATTTCTTTGCATGTTTGGCACTTTGACGGGGGAAGGTTTAATTTGTTGCAATTACTTATAAAACAATATGCTATTTCCCAAATTATATATGAGCGCACGTATAAAAAAAAACTCATGCATACACAGACACAATTAATAAAAAAAAAAAGGGGAATAAAATCGAAAGCGAAAAACAAAATGAAAAAACGAATTTAAAAAAAGAAAAGCGAACGCGAAACAATTTAGAAAACGATTTAAATGAATTAAATAATTACGTGAGAAAAAGAAAAATGGCGAATGTGAATTGTAACACTCTCTCAATATTGAAAGAAGAGAAAAACAACACCTTTTTTTAAAAAAAAAAAAATATATATATATATATATATATGTATATATATAAGAATTTTTCTACATTTACATCTAATTCTATTCTCATAACTAATACTTTCTTTTTTTTTGTATAATTTTAGGCTTAGAGCGTATCGCTGAAGAGTTAATGGGGCTTAGGAAATGGAAGCAATACCAAGAGACATTAATGCGAAGCTATTTGAATTCAGAACAATTTGTTGCAATAATCGACGACAACGCAATCATACAGAAGAAAGACCTGGATAAATTGGCAGATACAGAAGACAACAACCACCGCGAACAAAAAGATAGAAAGACCGATAACCGTTTTAGTGAATCCAATAATTATCCACAAAAACAACAACAACAAGGTAAATTTTGCTTTACATATTTCGAAAGGAACAAATTTTTCGAATTTGAAATTTTTTTTTTGTGTTTGATTGGTTTAGCATCACAAAATCTTACACAAATAAGTTGTGTAGAACATAATTCATCATTCACCGAATCACTAGCCAACAACAATAACATCACACCGAATACCCTTAAAGCAAATATCGATTTAGAGTTGCCGGTGAGTCCATCACAGCAACAACAACAGCAACCGCAATCGCCAACATCACAAACGCATACTGAACCTGAACCCATCGATTGGAAACCGAATGATAAGTGTTATTTTTGCATTAACGGTAAATTACTCACAGTGAACGCCAAGGGTGAATTGGTGGCCGAATCCGGCCCAACCGGGTCAGAAACGGACCACATGCAAAGAGTAAGATTTGGTTTATTATCATAGACTTTTAAATTGATTATATAAATGATAACGAATTGCTTTTTAGCTTGATTGCGATACGGATTCTAATGAATCGTCCACACTAACGGCCAACGTAAACAATTTACCCTTTACGGGTGGCCCTCTAACCGAAAGTAATCGCATAACACTGAATAAGCTTTTAACGCCGCATCTGAAAACAATGACCTCAATGGATTCGATGGCGGTACGTTTAGCTGCCATTCAATCAATATCGGGGCAATTACTTCCAAGTAAGTAAAATGATAAACTTCCAAAAACCAAAGAACGTGGATAATGTGTTAGGGTTTTTTCATACGGGATATCCATCATCGATTTCCCTCCATTCATCTCATTCCATATTTGCAATTTGTCCAAAAAATAATTCAAAGACATAAGCTTCTGAAACTCTCCCTTCTTGCATAAAAACGCACTTTTCCCTTTAAGAGGGAAATGCTGAAGTGCTTTTCACATCGGTATCTATGTAAAGGCAATAAACGAAGACATTTGCATAATTCAAAAATGTTTCTTTGCATCTTACAGTTTCATAATTTAAAAGTAAGCTTAGACAAGTTGGAACATGGAGAAGTAGAACACTAGAATGATTTTGATATAACCTCAAAGCATGCATGGCGCGTTGAGACATTAAACTTAAATTTAATTTAACAATAAACAAAAAAGAAATATTTTTGTGATTTTTTTTTATTAACTTCTTATTTCCCATAGATTTTAATTGGATGGGTCAACAGCCGCAACCATCATCACAAGCAACGCAGCAACAGCAACAACAACAACAACAACAACAGCAGCAACAACAGCAAACACAACCGCAACAAAATGTTTCGGTTACACCAACTACCTCAGATACATTAGCGGCCGCTATAAGTCCCACGCTAAAGGAATCGCCGAATTCCAGTGATGCAACCGGTGAACAACCTTTAGATTTAAGTTCCAAACCATCTCCAAATTCATCGCTTATTGGTGATTTAAAGAGTGTGAGGTAAGTAAAAATTAAAAAAAAAAACTAATATTAATTTAACAACCATTATGAACATTAGGAATTCATGTCACAATTTTGATGCATGAAATCGAAAAGAAAAAGTTTTGTCAGTATATTTGAAAGAAGAAACAAATCAAAATCGATGAAAATGTTGAACAAACTTGGAGAAAAATGACTTGAGAAAAACGAATGAAACTAAATTTTACAAATTTTATTGCAGTCTTTTGTATTAACAATTGTTGTAGGTGTCTAATAGTAGATTTACCGCTTTTCAAATTAAATGACAGTCACAGTCAGTAAATCCTTGCCATACGTATTCAAATTAATATTTAATCAGGTATCAAAATGTAAATAGGAAATGTTGTATAAAACCGAATAAGCGCAACTAAAAATGTAAATTCTCTCAAATTATGAACGCATAAAGTAAAGTAATCAACGTAACTATTATTGTCATTGTCGTAGACGGGTAGAGATTACAATTTTTACGTATTTAAAAAAAACAAAAAAAAAAAATTGTAATTGTTAATCCAATTTAATCTGACAGACGAAACGACAAACGACTTGTTTCGAGATTCGTTGTTAATGCGATTAATTTACGTTAGCGCTGATTTCTAATTAATAACTTTACAAAATACTACGGCAAGCCAGACCAGAAATATTTTATTGTCAAACGCACAATTAAACCTTCATTCAATACTGGCCTACGTAAATCTCAAAAATCAAAAGTCAAAGTCAAAATAGATTTGTGTCCGGCATGCAGCAACATAATACCACTTTTCTTTGCAATCTCTTCAATCTCTTCATCAAGAAAAGCAAACGCAAACACGTGGAAATCTTTTGACGGAATCTTGTAAAAAGCAGTGCTAGAAACGCTTCATGGACGTAAGATTTCGAGTCCACCTCGCCAGGCCCAACGTAATAATTACATTGAACAGATAAGATTTCTCAGCTCCAACGCTGAAGTCTAAAACGCTGATAAATCAAATCTTTAATAGATAACTAATTTTTCATGTTTATCCAAAGTATGGTCGTCACCACTTCTCCAATATTTTTGACAAAAATGAAAGCCGAAAAGACATCGTCATAAGAATGAAAGCCCTGCTCGAACAGATAACATTAGATCGAGTTATACGTAACTTGCGATGCAGCTGGGTAGAATCTATTATTCATATTTACCCACAACAAACGATCTTTTGCCTTCACTATACAGATGACGATTCAGTTAGTCTTCTGTCGACTATTTTATGGGGCACATGTTACATTCCACTGTGTTTCGTAACCTCTGAAATGGAAAGTCAAAAAGTTCATATCCGACATGTAATGCGTTAGGAATTTAAACAGGGCGGCTAGCGTTAAGCCGACACCTGAGAAAATATGCAGCATATACCCTGAAGGACTGATAGTTGATCGGGCTATTAGAAATTGATTTAAAAAGTTCCGTTTTGGAGATAAGATCTTAAAAGATGGGAGGCTCTTCCGACTTTGACGAGAAAAGTCAATATCGGAGCAAAATCCGCGCCAATCAACAAAACGTATAGCAAAAAGTTTAAATACCTCAGACAAGTAAGTGTATGATAAAGAAACGAAAGTTACTTATGACTCAACCTAAGGGGGTGTCGGCAATGACCGATGTTTGTCACAAAGAATTATGTCTGCTGATAACGGCTAGGAAGTTAGCACATTTCAAATTTATACCCTGAACTTTTTTTAAGCGAATTTTTTAATGCAATATAAAACGTAAATTATAGAAAAAATGTCACGAGATATTTTATTTAAACTGTTATCTATCGTTAAGGATTACTTCACCTTTCTATTAGGCAGAAAATAAATTCCATGCAGAAGGCACTATCGATCTTTCGAGGCTATTTATCACCTTTGTGATATATAAGCAAACAGATAATAATTCATCTATAGGGACAAATATTATTCAGAAACAGCAACGTCTGCCAATAACAACGGTCAGACTAGAGCAGTTCAGGTTAATAAAGCGAATATTTTTCCGTTGAATTTTGCCATACATTGACATGACGGCGTCAAGACTTTTGGCACACACAGTTAGTTTTTTCATTTATTTATTGGTAGCGCTTCCCAATGGTGGCGCAAACTATCTTATCAAACAGGCTCGCCATAAATATTCAATTTTATAGCCGATGTTAGTGGTTCTCGCCTAGGTCGCATCATGGCTTTTCATATCGTAGCGCACACCTAGTTCATTATTCGTAACAATTTCGTGGGACTATTGTTGAAATTCCAATATTACAGTTATTTTCGATACCTCAGCGAATAAATTACTAAAAATTTTCCATAAGAAATCAAAGTGTCTACCCATTCTTAGTTGCACAATACTAAGCAGAACTATTTGAACAAATTCTCATAATATTATTTTAAACAACTAACAACAATCTCATTATAGTAATCAATTTTGTAGTTTTACTTATTTATCAGACTTCGTTTGAGATTAAACTCGATACGCATACGATAATAATTAGGATACTGAGTAAGAAGCCCAATGCAAAACTACGACCGTTTCCAAGATATTAACATTAACAACAATACGAATGTATTCATCTTAAAGCATGTGAATAAATTCCGAATCGGGATAATGAGAGTATGTGTATAATGTGTAAACATAACTTTGTACCAACAATACAACCGAATTAATACAGAGATACTTAAGACAGACGGTGATAATAACTTCAATTATATTTTCGTAAAGTTTGAGTGCATACATATGCGTTAATATACACACATGTATATATACTCCTACAAACACAATAACAATTATCCGCGTATTCATGCGATACAAACAAGCATACATTTGTGTGCAAGTGTACGCGCTTAAAAGAGATTATGGTTGACGATGACGATGGTGCTGATGAGGATGATGATAATGATAATGATAATGATGATGATGATGATGATGATTATGGTGGCGCGACAAGACTGAAATTTATGTAAAATTTGTTTTTCACCTCCTCCTAGACCCCTACTCGTTTGCCTTTCTTCTTGTTTTCGTTTTTGTTTTTGTGAAATTTTTTTCTTTTTTTTTTGGTTTTCGTTACACAGAGGTAAAACACATGTACGCATTCATTTGTGTATGGATGTATGGATGGATGTATTCATACATTTGGGGAATGCAATAGCGACAGCAATTAAGTAAAAGATGCATTCTGTTGCCGTGCATTGACGGCAACAACAACAATTTATCTGCGCAACAACAGCTTAAATACTGTCTGAGTACTTATGTATGGCAATAACATTAAGGTGTGATTTTAATAAAACATTGAGGAAAAAAAAAATAATAGAAATTCATGTTCTCTTTCACTGATAAAAATTATTTTACGAAAACCTAAAATAACCAAAAAAAAAAAAAAAAAGAAAAATCAAAGAACAACTCAGAACAAGAAAGGGGAGAGGGAGAAAAATAACATATGTAACTGAAAGTCAGCCTATACTCTTTATACCATTGCTCGTGGAGCAAAGTCTAGACTATGGCACAAGTAAGTGTTAAAGGAAAAACGAAAGTGTTTTCGGAAAAGAAAAAAAAGAAGAGAAATGCAATAAAATTCTTAGTTAACTATATATGTGTTTATGTGTGTGCATGCATGCATGCATGCATGGGTGCATTTATATGAATGTATTGCAGAAAGTCTCCCTTGGATCTGCTCAAATCGGAACTTTTTGAAGTGCTGCCTCCTATCATTACTTTTGTTTTGCTCCCATAGATGGATTTTGCGAAACAGACGAAAGTCACACTTGTGTAAAAAATTTTTGCAATTATAATGATGATGAATCTTTTGAAATGTTTTTACATTTGCTAAATTATCCCAAAAAAATTGTTTTCCTTTTTTTTACCATTTTTTTTTTTTTTTTGTTTCATTTAAAATCTTTATTTCTATTCAATGGTTAGGTACGTACGCTGCCGCGTATAACAGAAAGAAGTTCATGCATACTTTAATACGCAAATGTATAAACAAAACTTCACCTTTTGTTAATTTTTTTGATATTCATTTTATATTTTACTGGATTTTTTAAGGGACAGTGTCAGTTGCACTTTTGTTATTATTAAAATTCTCTGCCTTGTTGTTGCTATCGCTGCTACAGCTGTATCTCTAGCTTCTGCAAACCGGAGTGCAATTAACTCGTATATTGTTTTGAATGTCCCGGCCTGTCAACTTTTATCCATTATATGAATAGACTGGTTTTATATTTTTCATTTTTATTTTGTGCACAAATATTTTTTTTCCCCCCAATTTTTTTTTTTTTTTTGTTTATTTGCTTTTGCATATATTTTTATATTTTATTTTTCGCTTTTGCGCAATTGCTGGCTTTTTTTTTTTTGGTTTTTGTGTGTGTTTTTTTTTCAGATTTTCGGTTGAAGTTATGTTAATGAGATCTGGCGGCATGGGTGGCGTATGAATAATGAAATACGTTAACAACATAAGTAGCGATTGAGTATTATATGGGAAAAGGAAAGAGAAAACGAAAAAGAGAGAGAGAGAGAGAGTGAGAGAGGGAGAAAGAGAGAAGAAGGATTTAATAATGATTATCGCATACATATAAACATTTGCAAAATCAGTTAATGAATAAAATAACAGAAATTCTTGCGTATCTACGAACATATAATCGGACAGAAAGATACCCATCTGTAACACCCAAAATAAGTGTGTGAAATTGTGCTAAATGCATATATATTCTCTGATCCTGAGATCACTAGCACGTACTTCCCTATTGCTTCTCCTATTGAAATCGCATTTACAGCCTTAACGACGATAGCAATCCGTTAAAATTGCGATTCAAACGTCTTTTATGTATCTGAACAAGTGAAAAAGCCCAACTCAGATGTCTATTATTAATCGTAAGATTTTTTATATTAGCCTATAGCAGATGTTTCCTGGCGGTGTTTAATATCATATTATCTAGTCTCCTTTATTAAGCCGTCGCCACGGTAATTGAAGGCAAAGCGACGCCTTCCCAACTTACTCTGTACCGCTGTTCCATTTCTAAAGAAATTTTCGATTATAATCGCGAAGTTCTTCAAGATACGACTTTACACCCTTCGGAAGCCAAGGAGTGCATCGCGGCTACTTGACCCCTTCGATAATAGAATATTTCTACTAGAATTTATTGAAGAGAAAACAGACACTTCAAATCCAGCCACGACTTTTCGCACACACATTCACACATTCGTAATGATACGACTATAGAGAAGGGAAAATCTCTTCTTATACCTTGAAGAAAGAAACGGACAAAGCGACGAGCAAATGAATAGACAAGCAGACAGACAACGAGACGGACAAAAAAGAACGAATAAGAATCCAAGTAGACAAGCGAAAAAGTTGAATGATTTAGAGAAGTAAATTTCAGAAATAAGTGTCCCTTTTATAAACAAGATGAAGTGCCAAATTTGAACACATAGCACTGATCCTAATAATTGTCACACTTCAATTTATAACCATATAAGATGGGTAAATATGTTGCAACTTAAAGTTACATTGGAACTGCGAATAAGTTTCTACCGATTTACTGCTAACTTTCAACGTATATTATAACGAGTAAGAAAGTTATACTTGGGTAACGCCGAATCTTGTATATTCACCATTGTCTTCTATCTATCTATCAGTGTTTTGGCAGCATTCTGTCTTGTTCACCCCGCACGAATATGAAATAAAATAAATTTAGAAAATTTCAGCCTTTTATCTTTCATAATTTATAAGAATCGAGTAAAACAAAGTTGCTTCCAGTTTTTGCTCTACTATGGACTCGGCCTTTAACCGATTTGGTTCACTTTCAGTATCAAAGAGCGTGCAAGAGCCATTCAGTGGTTCTGTCAAATTTGAAGGCGATATCTTAATTTTTGCGACCAACAATGCACGTACACCACACAAACGAACAGACATGGCTAGATCTATTCAGAATGTTACGCACATCAAGAATATATAATCTTCTTGCAAATGTTATGGTAAAGTGAGTATTCCCCCTTCCTTCGCTTGTGGATATGAAACTATGGCACGAAATATTTTGTTCAAGTATTGTCTACAGCTAAGCGCTATAGTTCGGCTAGTTATTGAACAGAGTATCAATAACGTGTGTAAAGTGTTATTTGTCCTTTGAGACTCTCTAGCCAAGGGACATCATCATAAAAATGGAAATTCTCCTTGGTTCAAAAAGCCAACGTGTCACGTATCATAATCGACATTGACTGCTAACATCTGCAGGGAGGGTAACATATTTTAAATCGATGCCCACAACATTTGCTTGGCGAGTTTTCCTATATGGAGTCAAACGTCATTATGTGAGAAAATCACGATTTTACGACTTTTTGCATATTGCGCCTATTTCTCAGCTAAATGGCAGGAGTTAGTTACTATTAGTAGGCCTCCTTGGTAACGATTTTACTTGATCGGAACAAATCATAATACATCAAACCCAGCTGATATTCAACTTTAGCATCGATGTTAGTGGTTAGTCTAGCCCTACTAGGATCTATTTAAAGATTTCGAAAGTTATGTTCTGCAGACTTTCCGGGAATGGCGGTACATTTCGTAAGATAAGTCAGGTTTATTTACTTCCTTGTAGTACTAGTTACGGTCACACTCCCGGAAAAAAATGTATATATATATATATATATATGTACATTAATATATATTATATGTAAATATGCAAATATGTATATAAATATGTATATATATATAAATTATATACAATATAATTGCATACACCATACAAAATTGTTTACGTGCATCGAAAGCATTCCAGTATTAAATAAGTTTTAGTGATTGTGATTCATTTGCAATTAATTAATTACAGGCATACGTATCGCGCAATTAAAGCTTTACTTTACATATAAAGTTTTTCACACAGAATAATATATCCAAACCGCATTAATTTACCGCCAACGTTATGTGTGCGTGTGGTGGACCCACAGAGAAATACAAATGTGTGTGTGTGTGTGTTTGTGTGTTTGTGTTTTTTACAATGAAAAATATCTGAAAATAATGAAAAACGTAAGAAATCAATAGGCTTACGGCACTGATGAAATTTAACATTTAAGAAAAATGCCACAGACTTAGAAGCAAATGCGTTCTTTAACAGGCCTTCCACACATATATACACACGCGCCCAAACACATACTTCAAATTCTATATACGGCACGATTCACTTACACACACAGAAACGCATATATAAACCTTATCTGCATAGAGAAAAGGCCTGTCAACCTGCTGTTAGAGAAGACACGGTAGGCTCATCTATCATACCACCCGTGGTTGCATGACTTTTATAGAAATTATCGAAGCAATTTTGCCTGTTGTTGTTGCTATTGCTATTGTTGTGATTGTCGTTGTTGTCGTTGTCGGTGCTGTTATTGTTGTTCCCCTCATCGCCGTTGATTGTTGTTGCTGTTTGTGGTATTGTTATTAATATTATTTTTTCTTTTTTTCCAATTTATTGTATAATATATCACACGACGAGGACACACACAATTAAGAAACACTTTACAAAAAATTCTTACGTTGCAAAATTTGGTTTTTCGAACGTTTATTATGCATTATTATATGCGATACACGCAGACATACACTTATACTTATGCATTTATTTATTTTTTTTATTTTTTGTTTTGTTTTTGCATTTTTTCCTTCTACTAGTTGTGAAAAACATTTCCTTTTTTTCCATGTTTCTCATGTGTAGTAGACGTACATATTAAATATTTGGATGTATTTGTATGTGTAAGCATAGGTTAAGGCACCTCTATGTGGTTGTCATACAGCTTTCTGCTTCTTACATGTTTCCCTTTGCCCTACTGGCAACAACTGTCGTCTTCAAATGCCTCTCATTTGGTGTCAGTTTAAGTCGATGCTGTGGCTATATTTGTGTCTGTGCATTATATATACGTACGTGTACGAGAGCAAATGTATAAATGTGTTTTTGTATATATTGTCGAAACAATACTGAACAAGCAGCTCGCATCGGATGCCTTCATGCACTTCACACTGCGCACCAGACAGAAATGAGTGCATCATATCGATCGAATTTTTTTACTTTTTTTTCCCATATATATACATATATATATATACATATATACATACATACATATATATATATATGTACATTTATATATATATGGTAGTTTTTGTTGCTGCCGCTACTGCTGTTAGACTTTAGCCCTTTTAACTATAATTCGCGCTTTGCTAGTTTTTCTTTTTTTTTTTATGTGTTTTTCACTAACAATATTTGGTTGTCTTTCCTGCTGTTGAACTTTTTTCAATAATTGGTTTTTCCTCTGGTTTTCTTGCCTCTTTTTTTTTACTACTTCTTAATATTTCATTATTTTGACTATGGCATCAAAAAAGATTGCACCTCAAACAGTTAACGTCAGTCTCTGCTCAGACTTTAAAAGTTAAGTAACAATTTATATTTTTTTTGTTTTTTTTTTTTTGTTCCTAATTGTGTGCATTTGTCTAAACGTTAACATATAATGTTCTTGTTGCTGTTGCCGTCGTTGTTATTGTTGTTCTTGTTCTTGTTTAAGTCATTGCAAAACCACTTTACGCTACTTTTGGCATTTTCCGATGCTTTCTCTTCGCGCTTTTCCTCCTTTTTTTCTCTTCTAAATTATTTTCCATAATTTGTCATTTCAAGGAGCGTGAGTCAGGCTTTCATATTTTTATGATTGTAAAAAATCTATTAAAATATTATATAAAGCTTGTGTGTATGTGTGTATGTATTTATGCATTTTGTCCGTCTGTTCGCCTGTCTTTGCAGCGGTTTGCTTTCATAACCCGGCTCGGCAGCGTATTGCCAAAGAGTGTGAGCAAGCGCACAATTACCCATCTTGTACTATGACAAAAATTAACATCTAGCCTTCTAACTGAGAGGAGTGAGTTAGAACAAAAAACCAAAAATAACGTAATGATGATGAAAATCTCGCAAAACCAACTCTAACCACATATCTTCCAAAATTGAAAACAAATATAAGCTGCAGTGAAATGCAATTTTTATTGCATTGCCTATGTGCATAAGTGTTTATGTGCTTCTTACATACATGTACGCACAAACGCATCCTCTCTCTGAAACACGCACACTCACACTCGTAGTCGCACACACACACTAACAGACTCACTCATTAGTGGATGCACATTTAACCGCCAACTCTACCTCCTACCAGCCGTAAGCTTCTCTCTATAGAATCTGTAGGCAACCGAAAATTGTAAAATTTTTTGTTTCATTTTAAAGTGCATTCGTTTTGTTGTTGTTATTATTGTTGCTTTGTAAATGAAATAAAAAAGAAATGAAAGCAAAAAAAAAAAAAAGAAATGAGAATTATTGCAGTTGAGTTCTTTTTTTCAACTGCAACACAAGCCAACAAATTTTATGTATTTAATCGACAAAGGAGCCTCCACCCTCAGTCCAAAGTTAAATTAAAAAAAAAAAAACCGTTTTTATGTGGATGCATTTTTTGTCCATGTACCGTAGAGGAGTCCTGAAATTCTCAATATTATCAACACTGCCGGAATACTTGTTCGTTTACCTTTCAATAACCATTTTCCAATCGACACAGGCGTACTAAGTAGGAATCTCTAGAGAATGCTTACCTATACAGGCACTCGGGAAACTTTGGAAAAAAAGGAGCAAAAATGAAACAATCCGCACATTCTTGCTAGACTGAGTCTGCTTAGTTGTTTTTCGCTGAAGTATTCGGGCGAGCTTTGTCTCTACCATATTGTGTCACCGCAAAAACTAAAAAAGTAATGCAAGCAAGGGAGTGAAATTTTGACGTTACGCTTTCACAAACAATTAATGTTCATTTAGGGTGTACTTGTTCGATAAGTCACTTCGGATTTCATTCGATAAGAATCGAGAGACACATTCCATACAGACATTTCCAGTTCATTGCTTTAATTATTAGTGCGTAATAGGTGGGCGGATTCAAATCTCAAGGCAATAGCAAGCATGTTTGGTCGTAACCCCAGTGAATACTCGGTCAGTAAAGGCATAATATTTTGCATAACATCGGCGTCTTTCCCTTTCTGACGACCGCCGCGTTACACGAATAGAAGGTAGCTCCTGATTAATTGGTCATGTTAAAAAAAGCATAACACTTTGGTTTTTATTGCTTTCAAATTTTGTAAAACAAATGCATTTTTTCTTAGCGTACCTTAGTTGTCTTATAAACAAAAACTTTTCAAGCAATAAAGCTCCTCTCAGTTCAGAAGGCTTTTCTATATTAAGTATTCTTATATTTTAGATTATGTAATGTTATAGAAAGAGAGAGATAGAAAGAGAGAGAGAGAGAGAGAGAGAGAGAGAGAGAGAGAGAGAGAGAAAGGAAGAGAAAGAAAGAAAGAAAGAGAGAGATAGAGAGAGAGAGAGAGAGAGAGAGAGAGAGAGAGATAGAGAGATAAAACTAACACTTATGGGACAGAACTGTATGAATTTTAAGTTCGGTATTTAGAAAAGTCTTTTCAAAACGCTTTAAAATGTCTGCAAAGTGGAATTGTTCTCAACGTGGATAGAGAGCGTGACAAAAAGCTGATTTTGCTATTTCGGGGTTCGGTACCGCCCAAAACGATGCGTAGGTGATGAGAGCTTATCTCAAAATAATAGAAAGAGACGGTCACGAAAATTTTTGAAATACTCTTACGAGAAACAAGAAGATGGCCAAATAGAAGACGACCAGAAAGAAAAGAAAATAGAAAATAGAAAAGCAAAGGAAAAAGAAAAAGGGAAAAGAGAGAGAAGAAGAAGAAGAAGANAGAAGGAGAAGGAGAAGGAGAAGGAGAAGGAGAAGGAGAAGGAGAAGGAGAAGGAGAAGGAGAAGGAGAAGGAGAAAGGTAAAATCTGACGGCCTGATCTGATCTCGATCCAACATAATTTGACGAAACTTAAAATTTATTAAGCAATGCGACCCTCAAAACCCTCATTCTTTTCTTAGCCACTTATGTCATCTTCTTAAGATCGTATATCAAAGAGACAAAGGAGCATGTGTTCCTTCGAAATTTGGCTTAAAAAGAACGATCAAAGCGCTGAACAAAGTGAAAGCACTTCCACCATACACTCAAATGTTGGAATGTGTTTTGATTATACGGATTTATATGTAGTTGAACATAGAGCTTAATTGCATTGCTGGAGGAAAAATCGTATAAAAAGTATAGTAAGGATTTTGACATCTTGGAGTTAGGATACTTTTGGAATTTGACTGCGTGCTCTTGAATTTCAAACCGTTCTCTAACGCTGCAATACGAACGAACATTAGCTAAAATTTCAAGACAAATATTATGCTTGGTCGTTACGGTATAAAAATGCAATGTTCTCTGCTAACACGAAAAACCAACAACAAATTTAACTGGCACACACGCTGAAATTAAAGCATGGGTTGCAACCCAAAAAAAAAAAAGGAAAAAAAAGAGAAAAACGAAAAGCAAAAACCAAAAAAGAAAAAAAGCGTACAGCAATTCCAATAAGCGCTAAAATTAACAACAACAACTACAAGCTGCAAAAAAATGAAACAAAAAAAAAGAAAAATAAATAAACGAACGCACATGTATGCCGAATATAAAAACAGAGAAATAAAAAATCAACCCTTTTCTCATATTAGTGCAATGAAATTTCAGTAAAATTACAAAAATCCTTACGAATGAATAAAATAAATATACGTATGTTACGTATGCATGTATGTACGTATTTTAAGTACACGCAGACAAATATAAAAAAATATTTACCGAAAAAAAGCGCGCATACAAATGCAGCGAATAAATAGAACTCATATATGCGTGCTTCTCTGTGTGACGATAACAGCACAGTTCCAACTGCATTCGGAACAACGAAAACAACAACGATAACAACAACAACAACACCAACAATTGCAATTGCAACTACAACAAGAAAAAAGAAGAAATTTAACGAGAACTGCAGCAAATTACAAACTGCATATAACGTTTCAATGTTCTACACGGTGTGGTTCAGTAACGTGCACATAAATCTATATATTATGTACATACAATAATGGAAATAAAAAAAAAAAGGTAGTCGACACACGCAAACGACATTGAATTTTTTTTCAATTTTTTTTTCTTTTTTATTTTTGGTAAATTTTTTATTTAACTTTGTATTTTTCCTTCTTTTTGTTTTGTTAAGTAAAATACCATTTTTCACTGGCAAACACGCAAAAGTAAAAATCTCACGGGAATGGGCCACTGAATAAGGTGGGCGGGTATATACAAAGGAAACCGTAGCCAAATTACAACCAAAAATCATTTTTAATGACGAAAATGTGAAAAAAAAAATTAATAAAAAAAAAGGAACAAAACAAGAGCAAATTACAAAGAGTGTGTTTTGTTTTAATGCAGAAGAGAATTATCAACTTTTTTCACAACTTTGTTGAATGCATTTATGCACACTCACACTCACGCTTACAAGAACGCCACACCATACCACGTAAACAACTGCCACTTGAATGTAGGCAACGTCTGTGACATAATGTTAAGGACTTGCAATGCTGTAAGAATTCGTTACAACAGCGACAACAACAAACGGTAGCTAGCTTCCTCACCTGTCTACGCTGTCCGTCATCGAATGGATGAATGAACGAATGCATTCCCAACCGTCCTTCATACCGTCTGTCATAATTTTTTCTCTTTTTTCCTATTTTTCTTTTTTTTTTTTGTATTTTTTTTTTTTTTTTTTTGCTTTATGTCTCTTTGCCTCATACCCCTGTCTCCGTTACTTTTATCACTGCGCATCGTTTCCATCCACCTTGCTGTAGTGTGTGCTATTTTTGTAAGTCGTTTACTTTTTTTTATACGTTTTCTTGCAGTTGCATGAATTTCACATTTT